>LR749597.1:744997-899626 GCA_902729485.2 Mus minutoides
CGTCGTCCTCTAACACTCCCCGCCTGTTCCCTTGAAACCACAGCTCCTATTTCTCAACTAGGCTGGAAGGTCCCAAGCCCCAGGAACCATTCTGCGTGTTACTCCAGCATCTACCCCAGTACATCAAACTAGAGTGAAAGTGTGGGGCTAGAGCAATACCAGCAGGTAACAGCACTTGCTCTTGGAGCATACTGTCATCTTTAACTCCCACGCCAGAGAATCTGGCAGCCTATGCTGAGCCCCAACGGGCAACTAGGTTTGCCCGTGATACATATGCATACATGCTGAAAAACATATGATATTTTAAATTAACAAAACGATTTTTTAATGGCCAAACTGAAATACTCTTTGTGTAGGTTTAAATATGTTTGGCTCAGGGAGTGGCACTATTAGGAGGTGTGACCTTTTGATGGAAGTGTGTCACTGTGGGTGTGGGCTTTAAGACCCTCGTCCTAGCTAACTGGAAGTCAGTCTTCTCTGTCTTTGGGACGAGAAGTAGAACTCTCACCTCTTCCCACATCATGCATGTTTGGATGCTGCCATGCTCTCACCTTGATGATAATGGACTGAGCATCTGAACCAGCCACAATAAAATGTTATCCTTTATAAGAGTTGCCTTGGTCGTGGTGTCTGTTCACAGCAGTAACACCCAAACTAAAACACTCCTTTCATGAGTTAATACTATATTAGTTCTAAATAGTTGTTTGGTTCACAACTCTGGATATCTTGGGCACAAATAATTTTAGTTAGTCTCAAACTACTGGGCAAGTTAGTACATGCCTGAATTTAGAAAATGAAAACAGATTAGTTAGGGTCCTCTTCAGGTACAATACTGAGTTCTAGACCAACACAAACTACATGAGACACTGCTAACAAACACACACATTTCAGATTTAGTAGTTAAACTGTAAGAAATCTATATCCCAGTCAAACTTTCTGATCTAAAAGAAAGCATTTTCAAGCTACATTTATATTGAACTCTCTAGACTGTATTTATAAAAATTACAGCCACAAGATGACCCCTCTAAATTAGTGCCGAGGGGATACTTCAGTATTCTAGAAATTTCCTTACAAAATGAGACATCCTCAATCATAAGTCATACTTTGGCCAGAAAAAGGGCAAGGTAAAGTAATCCCAGGACTACCTAGTAATGGTTTGTGTTTCTGGCATATCATAGTCTTGTGTCCAAATATGCAGGAGATAAAAACAGCAGAGCATCATCACCCGCTACTTCAAGACCCTATAGATTGATTGCCTATGTGTAAATGGACTTTGTTAATAGTGCTAAGAGTGTTATAGGCCTATCGCTCTACACTCCTGGTGCCCATGTTTTCCATAATGATTTCAAATAATGTTTCTTCTACCACCATCCCCTACAGCAGTTCTCAATACAGGGGTCCCCTAAACCCATCAGAAAAAAATCAGATATTTGCATTATAATTCATTACAGTAGCAAAATTAGTTATGACGAAGCAACAAAAATGATTTTAGGTTGGGGATCAGCACACCATGAGGCACTGTACTAAAGGGTTGCAGCACTAGGAAGGCCAAGAGGCACTGCTCTACAATGTACAAACCTATCTCAGTCATTATCTTTAAGGTAAAGGCCACAATGTTCATTCATTATGCACTAATGAATTGTGGTATGTTCTAACTGTGTGAGAAACCAGTAACTGCTTTTTGAAAGGCCAATGGTGAGGACAGAGACCCGGTAGTTAGGAGTACTTACAGCTCTTAGAGGGAGATGGCCTGGTGGTTAAGAGTGTTCAGGACTCTATCAGAGGACTGGGGTTCAGATCCCAGTACCCACACTTGGTGGCTTATAAACACATGTGCCTCCATCTTCAAGGGGTTACATGCCCCTTTCTGGTTTCTATGGAATGACACACATACTCTCTCTCTCTCTCTCTCTCTCTCTCTCTCTCTCTCTCTCTCACACACACACACACACACACACACACACACACACACATGTGCACTTAAACACAAAATAAAACTTCATAAACCAGTTAGTAGGTTGACATATTGGTGCATTCCAATGCAGTCTCTAACTCAGGGGTTAAGGCAGAAAGATCAGAAAACTGTGGCTGGACTGGGTTACACACTAGGATATTATTTTGTTTAGAAACAAAGCAAAAATTAAGTCAACTTGTTAAATTGTATGTAGTGATTTAGCTAAAGTATTTACCTTTTGAAGCTGACAAGAGAATTTCCTATTTGGATATTATGGACTGACTTTGCGATACTGCACAGTTTTCACACACACACACACCAAATAAAACCAAAACCAAAGCCCGTTCTTTCCTATGCATAGTGATGCTGTGATGAGCTGCTATTTTGCATGCAGGCATAAAACATCTGTCTCACAACTTACAGTGAGATCCTAGTATTGACCATGATATTCCTTTTATTGATGATATAAAACAGCTGGAGAAATAATAGGGAGATAGGTTTTTTTCACATTACCACATTATGGATATTTTCCCTTGGTACTAGAATCTCCTTCCTGTGCCCACTTTTGCCGTATCTATCACATCTTACATCGGATTTCCACACCATTGACTATTACTGTTCGGTTATGCCCCGGCGACCTGGGAATGCGCACTCCCTGGCTTTCTGGACTTATCTGTGCGCCAAGGGGCACCCTGCTCCAGCTCTCTCCCATTCGGCCATCAGTTCCTTCTGGACCTCTTCTGGAAGCTCATAGAAAACTTGCGGATCAATGTCCGGTGGGAAAGGAAGCTTTTCTTCCGCAGAATCCAGCTCTCTGCTTTCTAGTCCCTGGTGACTTTCTAGTCCCTGGGGAGAGGCGGTGGCTGTCTGCTTGTGGCTGTCTGCAGTGCGGTGTGTGGAGAAAAGCTGTTCCGTCTGAAGATTAGGAAAGGAATGAAAACCAGAAATAGCAGGGTTCGTGCTGGAAAAGTGGAACCCTTGAGACTCAGCAGGGCCTTGACTCATGCGCTCATCCTTTAACTGACTGTCTATGTAATAGGAACAGTCCTTTCCGCATGATGGATGGGAGGAGCTACTGGTGCTCAGTCCTGACGTTCCCGGCTCACAGGGAGACACGGCTGATACCTGCTTGCTAGTGAACATAGTATCTCTGGGGCTTAAGCAACTGGCTTGCATTTGCTTTGTAGAAAAGAAAGACAATACTCCTCTAGAGGCATGCAATGGACAACTTAAACTTCCTTTCCCTTTTAGATTTTCTCTAGATTTTCCAGAAAGGATTTCTTCTTGAATATCTGCTGGAAGTTGCTTAAAGACTTCTTGATCAACACCCTCTGGCAGTGACTGGAGTGGCAAGTCACTCGTGTCTTTTTCTTTAGGAAAACAGTTGGCATCCAACGGAGACTCCCCCGTTCCCGTGCTTTCGATTCTTCTACTTGGTAGACAATCCCAGTTTGCTTCTTTCTCCTTGTGAGAGTCTTCCGTGCGGGTATCCTTCACTTTCTACAACACAAGGAGGAAGAGCAGAGCTCAGGAGTCCGCACACCTTACATTCACTGCTGCAGATCTCCTGGAGCTATTGTCTCACACACCTGCAAACCTGCCTGGCACCTCTGACCGTGCGTTTCCAGTGCCAAGTATCTACAGAGAGCAATCCACCACCCTGTGCTACACACCACTATGTGGCCTAACATCATACTCATACAGTCCCTGCTAGCTAGCAGAGTAGGAGACAAGACCCGCCGCATGAGGAAAGATCCCAGCCACCATGGGCTCCACATCTAACTCAGCAGATAAAGTGATCCAATGCCGTTACAAACAAAAGCACAAAGCAATAGACTTCACAAAAACTACTCGTCTGAAAGGGAACATTTAACAGGAGTAAAAAAGCACAATAAAAGTATATTATTTTTTAATCTGTAATACTACATTTATATAAAACTTAGAAACATTCTCAACCTAAGTTTACTAAATTTTTCACTTGCATTTCCCTTCTACTTTTCTATGCCATAAAACCTTCATGCACTCAACTACAGCTCTGCAATTATTCTAACAGTATCCTAATCTTAGTACAATGGTAATTAATTTCTAGATATGCTTACATTTATAAGCCAATCCATATTATTTGTATAGACCCCCAGAAAATGTGTTAACACTTCCCAAAACAGGAGCGCCATAATAGCTGTCTCTTTTATTCTGTGTTTACATTTTCCTCTTAGATTAAAATATATTTAAGGCCAGCAACCATCCTGTGATAGGAACTATAAACAACTAAATCATGCAAACAATAGCACCTCAAAGAATCTCTAAACTGCACTACATACAAATGCAGATGCTGGGTTTAGCAGCAGTGCAGCCAGGGTGTACTTACAAAGGCACGCTTGTCGGCGTAGGCAGTGGTTGAGAGGGACGGCGTCAGGTAGCAGTCCATAGGCCCTTTCTTAGCACTGCTCAGGGCTTTCAGGTTGCAGAAGCACACACTCAGAAGAGTCAGGTGAAAGGGCATCTTCACATTTACCATATTTCAGAAAAGTTTCATAAGGATATCAATCAGGGGAGGCATCGCCTCATGATTTCCTAAGTAACATGTACAAGGATGTAATAAGCATATGTACTTTAATTAGTATTCAAAGCACAATATTATTTATATGACTTGGATTAAGAACTTAAAATCTAAATTAGAATCACCACGCATCTGATATTATTTACTAAATGTACTTTATAATTATCTTAGATTTGTACCCTCTTAAGTCGGGAAATATTTTAAACTAATACTTACTGAGTTGATTGAGTTAATTTACTTTTATTATCTATTAAAAAATGTTCCTAATGTTAATTCCTGGTAAAATATAACTAAGTTTTGAAGAATACATGAAAACACTTTAATGTGGCATGTTTCTAATTCAAAGTTTGCTTTTTGAAGAGTTCACTGTCTTCTTAGAGAACTGGCCCATACCTGTCCCTAACTTATGGATGACGTGGGATGGGACAGGGCACTGGCGACTCTCTCGAGTACAGTGTGTGTCAGAGAACCGACGGATGACCAATCTTACTGTGTGGGGCTTCCTTCCATCCTGGCATACTCTAAAACAGAAATGGAAAACACAATAATAAGATAAATTAACATGATTTTAAGATGATGGAATACTTATTTATTGAAGTGTCGGATCCTGTAACTATAGCAACTAAATGCACCATAGAAAATGAAATAATAAAGTAATAAATGTTCAAAAATATCCAAATAAGTATCTCAAAGTCAACACAGCAAAGCCATGACAGCTATATATCTAATAGAGGACTAATAGCCAGAATATATAAAGAACTAAAAAGACCATGCATCAAGAAAACAGCACCACCTGCCAAAAAAAAAATAATAATAATAATAATTTTGAATAGCCTTAGCAATTGGGAGAAAAAAGTAAATAAAAACTACTTTGGCATTTCATCCGACCTCACCTCAATGGCCACAGTAAGGTAAATGGTAACAAGTGCCGGGAAGAATGTGTACAAAGGAGACTCCTCATTTACTTCTGCTGAGAAGACAAACTGGGGGAGCCATGGAAACCAGTGTGGAGTTTCCTCAGAAAGCTAAAAACAAATCTACCACAGGACCCAGCTATAGCACTCCTAGGCAGACACCCAGAGGCCCATCAATCGCCTTGTGACATACAATATTAAGCAAGATCACACTCTCTCAGAAAGAATGAAACCATGTGTTCTCTCATATGCAGAATCTAGCCAATATACACATAGATATGGAAGTGTGTGTGTGTGTGTGTGTGTGTGTGTGTGTGTGTGTGTGTAGTACAGTATAACATGAAGAAAAGAGGACAGAGAAGCTTAAATACACAGGGACGAGGAAGGACTGAATGCAGGTCATGGTCATGAGCAATGAGAGCACATAAAGCTAGTTGTTTTTCTAACTCTAATCTGGCCATAGGTTTTTGGCTTGAGTACTAGACAATATTATACCTAGTGAAGTCACCTAGACCTAGAAAGACAAAAATGTACATGTTCTCTCTTACGTAAGAGCCTTTAGGTTAGAGTTTTTAACTTGGAGTAAGTGTGGAATTCAGCCAAGGAGAAAAGGACTGTGCAGTAGGAAGCCCTGTAGACAGGACAGTGGAGCACAGGTCTATGAAGGGAAGGGGGGGGCGGGGGCAGGGGGAGAATTAACTGGAGAGAGATGAGAAGGCAGGCTGCAGAGACGCCCAGGAGGGAGAAGTGACTAGCAATGGTAAAAAGGCCATACAGAATCCTACTCTAAGCTTCCTACAGTGGAGCAATGGTCCCCACAAGTTCCATGCACTTATCAAAAGTTCAGTGTCGATGTGGGGTCCTGGTGGAGGTGGAGGTGGGCCAAAAGATATTACAAGATAATACATGCAACTGTCACTGCTCTTAATCGCATGCCCTAACTTGTGATGTACTAAAGACACCACACACTGGTCCAGAGCTTACAGAAATCAAGCTGGTACTAAACTTGAAGCTTCCCACATCCCCCTCCTCTGACTAGCTGTCATAGTGCAGTAATGTGTTATGCAGGACACCAGGAAAGAGAGTTATCAGGAACCCCACCCAGCTGGAAGTCCTGTGAACTCCCATAATGACAAGCTCTGCTGGCTATTTTTGGTTGCCAACTTGACTACATCTGGAATTAACTAAAACCCAAGTGGCTGGGCACAACTGCTGAGGGTTTGTTTTTTTTCTCTCTCTCTTTCCAATCATTTAAAGTGGGAAGACAATTTTAATCCAGATCTTTTTTTTTTTTTTTTTTTTTTTTTTTGGCTTTTCGAGACAGGGTTTCTCTGTGTAGCCCTGGCTGACCTGGAACTCACTCTGTAGACCAAGCTGGCCTCGAACGCAGAAATCCACCTGCCTCTGCCTCCTGAGTGCTGGGATTAAAGGCGTGCACCACCACGCCCGGCTAATCCAGATCTTTTGAAGTGGGATTATACACCTTTAATTTGGGCCACACCTGCTGGCAGCCTATATAAGGACATAAAAAAAGGAAGCTTGCTCTTTGCCTGCTTGCTCTCACTAGCACACACACACATATATATTGGATTTAAAGTCTGCTGAACAGAAGGAACTTCATACCTGGTGCTAAAGACTAGCAGAAACCTTCAGCTGGAGAGGTCACAGACCATAGAGGAGCACCTACCTCTACCATTTATTCAACAAGTAGGTACAGCATCTACTTGCCTTCTAAATACTTATCCTAATACCCATGGGTGACAGCAGCTCTCCCCCACAGCAAATAAGCTGCTTTCTGTAGCAGATGGAGGTAATTACAGAGAATCACAAATGGACAAAGTGCAGAGAATAAAAGTGCCCGTGGAGTGGCCAACCCCAAATAACAGGACATCTACAACACAACGCCACACCCAAGGCTTAGTCAACAGTGATGAAAAACACGAACGACCAAGACAGTGAAAGCCAGGGTAACTGCCACGAGATTATCTTCTGGACCTGACAGGGATGATGCACTCAGGAGCTACCAACAGTTCTGGTGGACAGGAGTCCATATCAGCATGGATGTCAGAAAGGGATGCACTGCCCCACACCAGCTGGGAGCTAAAGGCAGTAGACGGCCACTGAGGGAGGAGGCAGAAGTAGAAGACAGAGCTGAAAGACGTATGGAAGAAGACAAAGGAGGAGTTGGCAGGGAATAGCTATAATAAAAAAAAATACAGAAAGATTTTCTACTTACGTAAAATTATACATGTATCTATATAAATAACATAAATTTACAATATATATCATATAAGTAATACACATAAACTACATATAAATATTTACTTTATATATTTATATATGATTTAAAGAAGTTACAGCCCGTGAAGTAATAACGCCTTACCAAGAGCCATGGACTACTGAACAGAAACCCCAGTAGCATGCATGAGAAAGCCCCTCCCAAGTGCTGGCAGGGCAGTGCACAACTCTGAAAACAATACAGCTACTGCCTTGCCCCAGACTGATTCCTAGAATTGTATGGTGAGTGCCTGGTCATGAAGACAGCATGCACTCTGGACACAGGACATGGGGGTGAGAGCTGGAGCTCATCTCTGAGGAGGGACTCATAGATCAGAAAGGACAATGCATCTTGGCAAAGCAGAGCAGCAGTCTGTCATCCTCAGCAGCTGCAGCTGATGAACCAAAAGCAGTGACTACACTAGCCACATCCCAACAGTGGTGGAAGGGCGGCACTTGGACTGAGGTGGGAACTACCAACCACCTCGTAGGACTTGAGGTCTGTTCAACAGGATACTGGGAAAAGGCTAAACGCAAGTTTATTGTGTGCCTAGAACCTGGCTCTTTAAAAAACAGCTTACCTTTCTCTCCTACCTGTAGGATTAGTCAGTAAAGTCTCTAGAAGAAAACTGTATTTCAGACATACACACACACACACACACACACACACACACACACACACACACACACACATATATATATATATATATATATATATATATATATATATATATATATATATATGAAATTATTTTATACCAGTCACTTGACTTCTATTAACCTCAGTCACAGCACTACAGTGCGGTGTTAGGGAGCACTGGCAACAGTGCGGTGTTAGGGAGCACTGGCAACAGTGCGGTGTTAGGGAGCACTGGCAACAGTGCGGTGTTAGGGAGCACTGGCGACAGTGAGGTGTTAGGGAGCACTGACGACAGTGTGGTGTTAGGGAGCACTGGCGACAGTGTGGTGTTAGGGAGCACTGGCAACAGTGTGGTGTTAGGAAGCACTGGCAACAGAGACGTGGACTGAGGCCTCAGAGGGTTAGAGTACCTGCTCTCTTCTGGATCGAGTCTTCAGGTGGAGAACATAAAGTATACCACATATACTGCCTCTGGTGTTTCCATACACAGGACTGTTCTCCACAGCCACTGAGTTCAGGGTACGGGTGAGCTGAGGCAGAGTGGATGACCCAGTTTCAGCAGCAGAGAGTCCCCAGAAGAGAGTGAGCCATCTCTCTGGAGCTGAGTCACACTCTACCTCAGAGCAGGCGGCCAGCAACGCACTGCAGAGCTCTGCTCCAGACGTGCTGTGCTGCACGTGACAGCAGATCTCTGCAACAAACATCAGGCTATCTCATCTCTGTACAGCCAGTCATCCTCAGAGCACTTCAGAAGCACACAGGCTCTAAACCAACTTAGGACACTTCTAACGACATGAAGTGATGACTACTTTCTTATGGGAAATGAGAAGTACAAATTTGAAAGATAACAAGGAACAGCAAGAAAGCATTTCTTACATAGTGTTACATTTTTTTTTTGTATATTTAGATCCCAGTTGACACATCCTTGTTGACTGTCTACTCAGAACCCCTTGTATGAACTTGCATTGCACAGACAACTATTTAACCATCCCTTCCTTAGGCTCCACTTTCAAGAGTCTGAAAAGGGGAGGCAGGGGCTTCTGCTGCCTCTCTCTCTCTCTCCCTGCTCCTCAGCTTCTTCCTCAGCTCCTCTGGGCCATCATCCTACGAGGATGGGGAGAACTCTGGCAGACTGACTCTTCTCTGTGGTTCCCTTTTACTGAAAAGCCAGTCCTACTATCTGTAGCAGAGGCTTGTAACAGCTACAGGGAAGACTGAAAAATTCCTTCTCACCTAAAGACGATAAATCTAGGAATATTATGAGAAATACTGAAGAAACCCTTTAGGTAACACTGTGGCTTAAGATCAGTTAAACCACCATGTTACCTGAATGACAACCAATGGAAGTCGGTCATTTTAATTAAGAGCACAGATAAGAAAAATCTAATGGCAAATGATCTCTCTTGAATAACATTGCCTCGTTCACAGTTAATCTGGAAAACCCAACATAGAACATGAGGTGGTTCTGCATCCAGCCTAAATATAAACGATGATGTGGCAAGTGAAACGCACCTGTTCAAAAGGCTGGAAAGTAATTCTTCAATCTTAGCTTTAGCTTCCACTTCTGAGGAACACTTTTTAAACGTATCTTCTTCACTAAAGGACTACCAAAGAAGTATAAATAAGGGTTTAATGTAAAAGCTAACACAGTGTTCATGTCAAATACTCAACATGTTCTTTACTACCTATCTTTATGAATCAGTAACACCAGATTCACTTTTTCCATAAATCCTGTTGTATGCAGTTACTGTATATACAGTTAGTATGTGTGCAGTTATTGTGTGCACCTAGAGTCATGCAATTTTATTTTATTTTTTTGTTTTGTTTTGTTTTTCGAGACAGGGTTTCTCTGTTTAGCCCTGGCTGTCCTGGAACTCACTTTGTAGACCAGGCTGGCCTCAAACTCAGAAATCTGCCTGCCTCTGCCTGAGTCATGCAATTTAAAGCACAAAAGCCACCTCTAATTCCTCTATAGGACTACAGCAAGGTTCCCATGGCCCTAGAACCTTAATCTGAGTTTATGCTTGGACAAGTTATTTAACCTTTTTATCGTGCAGTGCCCTGGTCTTAAAGAGGGAAGGAGGAAGCATGGGGAGCAGGAAGGAAGGTCTGAACAAATGACACTGCCTATCTCAGAGGTTATGGTGAAATTCAATGCAATGCATGTGTGGAGCGATTTCAGACATGCCTAGCACGTGATAAAAAACCCTTGCTAACTGGGTAATTATTTCCACCCCATTGTTTTAAAAGGTTAAAAGGATTTCTTCATATGTTTGTGTGTATATCAGGATTTTAAGGAAGTAGTAACAAAAAATAGATAATTAGATTTAAAACTACTAGCAAGCAAGTTTCAATTTCAGAATACGCTTCTCCTGGGAAAGGATCACACACAAACTGCAGAGCACAGCAGAGTGGTGAATACTGAAGCCAGACATCTTTAGCTTAAGTAGCATTATAACCACCACCATGCTCACATACCTGTGGTGGCCCTGACGGTGTGACAGGAGACTTGTCCTCTCCAAAGCTGAGCTTCTGGATACGCTGAGCAATTGAAATTCCTAATTCCTTTTCTAATGTTTTGATTGGAAAGGTTTGGAGATCATGAACACTATTGATTCCCAGAACTTCAAGACGCTTGGCAGTTTTATAGCCGATACCTGAACAGCAGAAATACACACACAGTGTTACGAAGGCTCTGCTTTTCAAAACCAAGCTACTCTCAATATTAAAGATGTTTCCACCACATGGCTCCAGGGCACCACTCAAAGTCTTGTGTGGAAAAGGTACTTGTACATACATCTTCACACAGATTTGTTCCACAAAACATTACAGGTTTTTGGTTTTCTCCAAAAGCCAAGTGTATGCCCCTAGGAATTAACTGCATAGTTTAAAGAAATTACAAAAAAGCCAGTATACACTCTTTAAATATATTTGTCTTACCAGGAATTTTCTTTATGTGGTTCAAACTGTGAATGAGATGTTGACAACTTTCAGGTAATAAGACTGTCTGTTGATTTGGCTTAAAAACCCCAGACACTAACTTTGCCAAGAGTTTATTAGGAGCCACTCCAGCGCAGCCCGTGAGCCCAAGCTGATTATACATGGCTTCCCGCATCTCGGCTGCAATCTGCGATCCCACCACAAGTCTCAGATGCATGACGTTGTGCAGGTTCACAGCTGTAATGACAATGGTATTACCACAAAAGCATTCATTTTCTCTCTTCTAAGTAGGGTTAAAAGAGCCCAGGATTTTGTTGATACTCTTCCCCCACCACTCTTCTAACTGCTTCCTTAGTTTGTCCTGGGTCATTACAGACTGAGCAGGTTCCAAGGGCCTATGCTAAGGAATGCATGCTGGGAGCTCTCCCTCACTGACTGAAAGTGCAGCTCCTGGCAGCTCTAGCTGGCAAGCATGAGCCCTTCATTCACCTTTACCAATAAAGGAACACAAGGAAACACACACCAGACAGAGTTTTAGAATGGCATGGATGTCACACACCACATAACCTGCTGGAAATAATGACTGGCCCACAGGTTAGGAGATCTGCTTATGATACCGTAGGGAGGTTATAAAGAAACACGTTTTCTTTGGTGTGGATACATCCTAGGACCCATGCTGGAAGGACGTGGAGATGAAGAGTCTGTTACAGGACTTACTCCCCCATGGCCCATCAGTCAGCCTAGCTTAGAGCACACGCACAGTCCACAGAGGCAAGATAAAATAAATGTGCCAAAATGATAACTAACTGCCTTGGATATAACAGACCAGAGCATCCACACCATGATTCTGCCTGTTTATATACTGGTTTGAAAGAAACTGTATTTAGATCTATGTGGAGCCAGACACTCAGGAGGCAGAGGCAAGCTGATCTCAGAATTTAAAGCTATCCTGGTCAACACCTAATTTCCAGGCCAGCCAGGCTACATAGTGAGACTGGTTTCAATTAAATAACTTATATAAAGAAAGAAAAAGTAATAAGTAATTAGGCATTCTTCATTAGAAATAGGAAATCTAGCTCTCTCTACACTCATTTTTTTTTTTCCTAAACAGTAAGGTCTGCATCTGCTTTAAAAGCTGCACAAAGGTGTATCTGTAACCTTTCTGGCTTTTCACCCTAGGAACTGACAAAAGGGCACAGGTACAAACTACATAGAAGAGGCTTTGCGTCGCCTAGAAGCAGACGTTCTGCCCTGTCCTCTGTGGTGATGATACGGGACACTCTAAACAGGGGCACAAAGGAGGTGCATGCTGAGACATAGGACTGACTATGTCAGGCCACCCTCAAGCGAAGAGCTAGTCCTCCACATGCATTCTCCAGCAGTCACGGGTGTCCAGAAGCCTAATTAGATATTCCCAGGCACTAACTACAACTTATTTACACATGTGAATACCCCAGGAAAAACATCTGTCTTTCACACTTTCTTCATATGTGAAGATAAACCATGTTGCTTTTTTGCCAGTAGTTGCTAATGGTCATTTGAACTAGTTAACCTGAAGCCTGGGGAAGTCACCAGCAAATAGCAGAGTGGCCTATGACAAAAGGCCTGGAGAAGATGTGGCCAGGATCCAGCAGGGGATCTCAGTCCTCAGAGGGACAGAAGGGATCAACAACACATTTAGCCTACCTCAAAATGCAGAATTAAAAGTGACAGAGGAGGGGCTGAAGAGATGGATCAGCAGGTAAGAGCACTGACTACTCTTCCAGAGGTCCTGAGTTCAAATCCCAGCAACCACATGGGGTTTCACAATCATCTGCTATGGGAACCAATGCCCTCTTCTGATGTGCCTGAAGATAGCTATAATGTACTCACATATATAAAATAAAAATAAGTCTTTAGAAAAAATGACAAAGCAAAAAGTAAATAAGTCAACATCTATAAGTTAAGGATAACCTACAGAGGTAGAGCTCTTAAAAATAAGGAGCACAAAGAATAAGAGGTTAACAGAATCAGAGAGATGAAAGCCGCACCTCGAGGGACACCGCCCTACACATGACTCCACTTTACTGAATCCCTGACTTGACTGGCAAGACTTCATTTTGGCCATCTTAGATACCGACTGACATAGTGACATTCTGTCAGGGCACTCACTGGCTAAGGGATATGTGTACTTACAGTCACCAAGGGGCATGGAGGAAGCACTCACACTGGTTATTGTAGACATGGCCGAACACAGTCACTGACGGAACCTCCTCACTTGGAAGCTGCTGGAGTCTTTTCTCGACCATTTCTGTTAGATCCACAAAATTTTCATCAAATCCAAGTCTCTCGACAGCTGGACTAAATTCCTCCAACAATTCTAATTGAAATAACATTGGGACACAGATATAATTAAGTTACAAACTAGAACCGATCTCACTGTTTAATGATTAAGGTAGCAAATATGACATATAAAATATGTGCACATCATATGTATGATACCATATGCACCACAGTTTCACACCTTGAATTTTTTACTTAAATTTTTATTTTATATGTATGGGCATTTTGTTGACATGTGGGTAGGTCTGTGTAGTACTGTGTGTGTGTGCCTGGTACCTACAGAGGCCAGCTAGAGCTGCAGATGGTTGTGAATCCCATATGGATGTTGGAAATTGTACACAGATCACCTGCAACAGCAGTCAGTGCTCTTAACAGCTGAGCCATCTCTCCAGCCAAGCTCCGCATGGCATCTTGGATAAAGTCCTCAGTTAACAGACTTTTGAGTTGAGGTAATATTCAAAGAAAAAAAGCCCAAAAATAATATTCCCAGGACAATGACTCACAGGAATAATTCTAACTCAATCTTTTCCCACATCCATAACTTTTTTATCTGTAGTCCACTAAAAGAACAAATAAATAAAACAACCCGTGCTTAAGAGGTAGTTAAAATCGTGAAGCAGATGTCAAGGAATAAATGGCTATTCATTTTCTCCTCACAGCTTTAACAGTGAAAGCAGCCTACTTATATGATTAAAAATTTGTATTTAATTTATTTATCTGGGAGTATATGAAGTCATCTTTTTTTTTCATTTCATTTTATTTTATTTTATTTTATTTTATTTTATATATGTGAGTACACTGTAGCTGTACAGATGGTTGTGAGCCTTCATGTGGTTGTTGGGAATTGAATTTTTAGGACCTCTTCTCTCTTTGGTCGGCCCCATTCACTCAGTCCCTGCTTGCTCCCGTCCAAAGATTTATTTATTATTATAATTAAGTACACTGTAGCTGTC
Source organism: Mus minutoides (assembly GCA_902729485.2). NCBI lineage: Eukaryota > Metazoa > Chordata > Mammalia > Rodentia > Muridae > Mus > Mus minutoides. Next base: position 759,558 of record LR749597.1, read on the forward strand.
TTCAGACTCACCAGAAGAGGGTGTCAGATATCATTTCGGGTGTTTGTGAGCCACCATGTGGTTGCTGGGATTTGAACTCAGGTCCTTTGGTAGAGCAGTCAGTGCTCTTACCCGCTGAGCCATCTCACTAGCCCATGAAGTCATCTTCTTATATAGCTAAAAAAATGTATTACATTTATTTTGTTGGTAGAGGAAGGGGGCACATGCTACAACATGTGTGGAGATCAAAGGACAACTTGTCCAAGTCTGTTCTTTCCTTCTACCAAGTGGGTGCCTGCGAAGAACTCCGACTGTCACGTTTAACATCAAGAGCATCCTTCCACTGAGCCATCAGCCAACTCTATAAGGATTTTTGAAGTGGGAAAGGCCCTTTTTTTTTAAGTGTAAGGCAAAAAGAACTACATATATGGCACTTTATTATGAATATTTTTATAGTAAGTAATCATGCTACATAAACATGCTACATCTACGGCATCCAGCTTGTACCTGTGACCTTATAGGACATCTCTCTGTAGCGGCTCAAGTCTTCTCCATTCACAAGGACCAGCTGAGGACACTTTTCCTTTGCATCTCTGACATTCATAAGCTTCTTCACGCCCAGTTTCCTAGCTTCATAGTTGCAAGTAACCACCAAGTATTTCTGTTGCACGCCTAATAAATAAATAAATAAATAAATAAATAAATAAGAAGCATCTGAGGAAACTGAGCATTTTACAATACAGCTTCATGCTTTAACAGCGTAGGTGGTAACCCACTCTTTGCAGCTGTGGCTGTTTGCAGCAAGGGGGGGGGGGCTCAAACCCACAGCCTGTGAATGCTTGTCAAGGGCTTTACCACTGCTAGTTCGGAGCTCTTGGGGCCTTTACTACACACTCTCCCTCTCCCTCCCTTTCACAGTGGCCTTGAACTCACCATGTAGCACAAGCTGGCCTCTCACCTTCCCACCTCTGCCTCCCTTTTACATGTCCTAGGATTATGGGATTTCGTGCCACCTTGCCCAGCCGAGTGGGTTTTGCCAAGAACAAAAAGATAACTGAGTGAAGAACCCCAATTGAAATTCTAAGAAGCATCAGGCTTTCAAGCTATTTCCCACTTACACGTTATAAAATAATTAGAGAAGAAAGAAATTACATATTAAGTAAGAAAGCACTGAATAACTGTAGCAGAAATTACATATAAGAATGTGGACAGATACCAGTACCCAAAGGGAAGCTGTGTTTCTCATATTTAAATTATCCTCAAGTTAATATACTCTTTGGACTTTTCAGTGATAAAACATAAATTAAACCCTTCTAAGATTCTTTTCAGACAACTCAAAGCCCAATTAATTTTATATTGTCATGTAATACTCTTGGTTATGTTCACCAAACAATAACCCCGATGAAAATAACAACAATGAAAAAAACAACAATTAAATACTGGTTGATGTTATAAAAACTCATTTATCTTCTGACCATACTGCCAGTGAATAGAAGCAATATTCTAAGAGCCAAGCTACAGAAACCATGAGAGATCTCGTGCCAATAAACACCCTAAGCAAGGAACTATCGCTCACAATAATTTGTAGTGCTACCATGAGGAATTATTTAGGGCTTCTTTTTAAAACTGACATTATGACCACCTATAGAACACATTAAAAAAGTTTTACCAAGCATTTAAGATTGCTAAACCTATATGCTTTTTTCTTTTTACACAAGTTGATTTTTTCATAACACTGTAAGTCATATTCATCTGCAATATAGAGAATGAAAATATAGAAACCTCCTAACCCATTCTTTTGAATTCTATTGAATCTGACATCTTCAGACAGAACATTGGTGTTACAGATACATTTTTTTTTTGTATCTGAGAGTCACTGAGTCAAAGGTGACTCATGACAAACTCCATGACTCCAAAGCTCTATATTAAAAGGCCAGACTAGCAAACTCCTTAGCTAAAAGGACTCCCCACAGTATGTCCAGCCTGACACTCTTCATGTAACCACTTATAGCTGCTTCTTAACCACAAAATACCTTTTAATTTGAAATAACTACTGGGCATCTTGTGCTAATTAGAAATTATTTCAGAGGGAAAAAAAAAAAACTGATGGCCTAACTTAAATCCTTGACCTCTTATGAAAGCTTAAAAGTTTAGTCTCACCCTGTAGAACTAAAACCCGGGCATCCCTTTGTGATTCACAGAATCCTAGGCTGGAGTATGACTTATAAGCATCAAACCAGGTACTAGAAGAAAAGGAAGGAAGCAGGGATACCAAAGACTGCCCTTCATGCTAATACTAAATGATCCTTTCTGCGAGCATAAACCTGCTTTCCTTAAGGTATGAGCCCACAGTAGTAAGCTACTACATCTATTAAGAGCACATCCTGGTTTCTGTTCATGTGTTACCTATGCTAACGTCAGCTTTATTAAAGGGGAAAAAGCATGGCACATTTACTCTTGGTTGCAAAGCAAATACGACTGCCAACAAAGTACCTGAAAATAGACTCCAGGAACTGTCTTAATACAGTTAAACAGTTAGTAAAAAACGGTTGAAGCTAATTTTATCATCGTTCAACAAAGACATCATCAATGTGGATTACCTAAAGGTCTGTCCTTTAGTTCTGGATTGGAGATCATTTCCACTTGGGCATAAAAGCAATCCAGATCTATGTGGACTATGACTCTGGACGAAGAGATTTGTGTTGGTGTCCCTTGATAGCAAACTGCTGCACAATACAGAAAAGAAAACAAGCATATTCATGCTGCTTATCATCAATGAGCAACTAACAGATCCTCTAAACATTTCATCTGATAAAGATCCTATAGTGGCTTCAATTCAACATTGTCCCCACCCTTGGGTTTATAAAGTATCCAGTGCCGGCTTTTTATATGCTTCACGGTATCTACAAATCATAAAGACATGAAACACCATCAACAAAAAAAGGTCTTCAGTCCTGCTTTAATTAACTAGAATTTCTTCAGCTACTTTCTTTTCTGAGTAGTTAATTTAATGGGGGGGGCTCTTTATTAATAATGGATGGCACAAAACCTAGTACTATGTTAAAAATGTTTTAGAAGCTTTTAAACAGTAGAGGCAAAGAAACTGTAGCAGTATTATTTTCAACCGACTGGAGAACTAGTCAAAGTGGCCTGTGCCTACATTTAAAAACACCAAACCAACACAACCTGTGGGTTCCAAGACACTAAATTTAGTCCCCACAAGCGTTAAGATTTCCTGTTTTAAAGTCCCCAGTGCCTACAACGGTGTCTGAGGTGCAACAGAAAACGAATAATTATAAGCACTCAATATAAAAAACAAAACAACAACAAAAAAAACTGAGTATCTAATTTTAAAAACTGGGTTCAGGGCTGCACCTGAAACCATCAGGCCAGTGCGTATATGATATGAGTGACAGGAAGCAAGAGAGAACAGTCTTGTTCCTTTGTTACAAGGCAGGCTCAATGCCAACCCTAGGCTAGGAAACGCACATTTGTGGGGAAACGGACAAAACCTGAACGTGTCCCATTAGAGGATTGGTTGTGTACAGGCGTTAAATTTTGATTTATGTACCAAGATGTAAAATGTTGATATAAAAGAAACACGTCTGCCACAACTCTTCTGTTACCTGGAGGTGGGAAGTGTCAGGGAATGGGAATCCAGCGCTGATCCTGGCGCCACAAGGCTGGACCACAGCCTAGGGTTGAAAGTGGGTCACCTAGGGACTCTAGACTGCTTGCTAGGTTGGGGCGACCCCTAGGCCGAGGCCAGGGATCTAAGCATACATGAGCGACAAATTCCTCCTATTCTCTGATTTGGAGCCGCCAGAAGCATCAAGGGGTCCCCACGGAAGGTCAGAAAAGGCCTGCCCGCCATGAAGACAGGTGCATCCCGACAGTGTGCGCAGGAATGCAGCCGTCACCCCAGACTTCAGGAACCAACGCGGACTGCCCGCACCCCCCAGGCCCGAGCGGGACCAGAAGGCCGCGACTCAACGACCGCCCCGAGCTCCCGCCTTTCACGTCCTTCCCTCCCTTTCCCGCCATCACCCGGACGGCGCGCACCCCGCGAGCTGCCCGCCGCCCCCGCGTGCAAGGGCTCCATGGCACGAGGAACGTCTTCTTCCTCCGCGGGGCCGCCTTCCTCCTCCGACTCCACCCCCATCTTCCCTTCGGGCCAACCGCAGCGCAGCTGATGCACGGTCTCCTAGGAAACCACGGCCCAGCCTCCAGCCTGGCGCCTGCGCACTGAAGCGAAACAGTCTGAGTGGCAGAGGCGGGGGAGGGGGGGGATGGGAAGGATTTAGTTGTGGTCGGTAAGTGGAGTAGGAAGAACCCAGCCAGATGCCTCCTCTTCTCTCTTCTTTAATCTTTTTTTTCCTTTCTTTTTTTAAACGTGTATACGAGAGCGTATGCTGTGTGAGTGCAAGCGCCCACAAAAGCCTGAAAAGAGCGTTGGATCCCCAGGAACTGGAGCTAACTGGAATTAACTAGGGTTTGTGAGGTGGTTTCTGGGAACTGTGGTTTCTGGGAACTGTTCTTGGGTTCCATGGAAGAGCAGCAAGCATTCTCACCCCTGAGACATCTCTTCAACCCTATTCCTTCCTTTTATTGATTCAGTTTTCCCCGAGAGCTTCAGTGTTCGGCTCATATTTTTTAAAAAAAAAATATCACTTTTTAAATACATTCTCTTTCCAATGATTATTAACAAAACTGCTAACCCCTAACCCTGAGTGACCACGGAAAAGACGTGATTAGCAAGGATGTAGTAGAGCTTTGTTGTTTTATTTAGAGAGACTGTGAATCATTAACTCCTGACTGGTTTATTAAAAAATAATAATAATAGGACTTTGACACACGAGCTTTGAGTCATAAAATCACCATTCCAGACTCTTGATTTTGCTGAGGTGACTTTGAGTATGTTATGTAACTGCTCTGAACCCGTACTGTAAAAACAAACAAAACAACATACACTGGATTACATAAATGGAGAAAAGAACAACATAGTTTAATATTTTAATGTCTATAAAGCACCTAGCACATTAGGAGATCACTGCATCCATGTCTCCTCTCGGGTTGCATGTGTGCTGCGGTGTTGATATTTGTTTCTGTGCGCTTCTTCTGATTCACTTCTCTCTCTACCTTGGCGGAGTAGAACATGATTGTAGCCAGAAAATGTCACACTTTGCTTCCTATGGCTTTGATAACCACCATGACTAAAAGCAACATGGGGAGAAAAGGGTTTATTTGGCTTAGACTCAGCCTGCTTTCTTCTCCAGAAGAAGTTGCCCAGAAGCAACTCCTCAGGGACAGCACTGCCTACAGTTGCTTGGGCCCTCCCACATTAATCATTAACCAGGCAAACTCCACACAAATGTGCCGCCTACCAACCAATCTAATGGAGGTGTTTCCTCATTTGAGATTCCTTCTTCCAGGATGACTCTACCTGGTTTCAAGTTTATGGGAAAACTAATCAGCACTCAGGTCAAAAGACAAAACAGCCTTCTTCCGCTGTTTTAGGCCCTTTAAAGAAATAGCCACTCACTTTCAGCTTCTGTGCCTTGTCTGGAATGTATTGTTAAATTCAGCAAATCGAGAACCTCTATCAAGGATGGTAACGTCTGAAAACTCCTGGAAAGATTTGATGGATTCGTTGTATTTATTAGATGTCCTGATGGTAACTGTTCTATTCCTTTGACTAAAAAAGTTCACACTGCCACTTTCATTTTGCAATGTGTCATCTGGGGTAGCTTAAAATCCACTTCCCTCTACCAAAGCTTTGTGTGAAGTCGTGTGCAACTTCCTGGGGAGATGGGGACACAAGTCTGCTCACCCTGAATAGGAAACTGACAGAACAAAGCAGAGACACCACCATAGATCACCTTGGTTGACCACTGAGTTTACTGAGGTTGCTTACAGAAGTGTGGGTGAAGGGGTTCCCTTCAGGAGCATGGGAAGCCCAAAGGCAACTGCATCATCTAAACCCCACCCCGATCATCCAAACCCCACCCCAACAGGGCTGATGACTCCAGAGCTCAAGATGCCTCAAGGTAGAAAGAAATTTCCATATAACATATGAAACGTATGATTCTTCTCATTTCACTCAGAATAAACTATTTTATTTCTTTCACAGAAAAGTTATTAATTTATATGAACAATTAACATACATGTGAATAAGACATTAATTTTTTTACATGATTCTATTCCCTCCTCCTCTCCCCCTCCCCCTCTTCCCTACTTCCTCTACCTCGCTCTGACTGGCCTTAAACTCTCAATCTTCTTCCCTTGACCAAAGAACTTCTGTGATTATAGGCATGTGTGTGTGTCCTCAATATATTTCTTTACAAATCACCATTGCATATTTAATTCTTAGACACATGAAACAAAAAAAAAAAGTCTACATAGGATCGAAATCAAATCTTAAGAACCATACTGTTCCATGTAAGTTTCTAAGGGAAGGAAACATCTAATAGTCCTACCCAGCTATGCTGCCTTTGAAATCAAACAATGATCAGCATTCATGATATTCTAAGGGTGCAGTAGCTTAGGTTATACCTTAGCTATATCACATACCTTAGCTATAACCGACCACTCTCTAATTAGATTTATGACCATTCATCTAAAGGAAAATTATACTTGGTAGTAGAAGTCTAGCCAACTACCCAGGACTAGTGAAGTCATGGATTTTGGAGGAGAGCCTACATAAAACAGTTTACTAAAATCAGCATAATTTCTAACTACATTCTAAATGCTCATCCTTATACTTACAGATAAGCATAGGTCTCAACCCTCAAAAAAGTCTTCCAACAGATGTAAACCTTTACAGAAACCACAACCAGTCCAGATGCTAAGAACACATGACCATGTGGTCCCCAGCACCAACTGGTCTATCTACAACACAATCCTTGCACCTAAGGCCCAGAGATCATAGCGGAAATGACAGTAGTGAGATTGTGAGAACAGCAGGAACAGGAAGTTGGCTGTGTGATTTTGTCTAGAAATGTCAGAGAAGTGTGATCGTGTGTCTGCCTAAGCAGGACATGAGCAATGATGACACTAAAAGACATGCCAGCACGGAAGAGGACAATCTCCTGGGGCCTCAGCACAATCTCCTGGGGCCTCGGCTCTAGACAAAGAACTACAGGCAAGTAAGGAATGCTGGGAGCAGCCTTCCCCAGGAAAGAACCCTCACCCCCCCCCCCCCCCGCTTTGCTTATCCAAACCAAGTGGTCAGCCCTGAAATCATTCACATCTCAGTAACACATACAGACAGAACAGGTTGTGTTTATATATTTAAAGATATATAAACATGTATACATGTGTGTATAACAACAACAATTTTTTAAAAAGAAACAGGTCATGAATCTAAGAAAGCGAGGCAGGGGTGCATAAAAAGAGTTGGAGGGAAGAAAGGGAAAGGGGAAATGCTGTAATTATATTTTAATTTCAAAATATATTTTCTTAAAAACATGCTGCGTCTTCAGCGAATTCTATTTGGCAAAGCTAGAAACAGAACTTTAGAATTAAGTTTCTCTTTGGCCACGAGTGTCTCTTGGACTATAAATCAAGGCTCCAATTACTTGTAAACAACTAGGGTTTTTTGTTTTTTGTTTTTCTCCCAATTCTTCTCGATTGAGAATGATGCAAACTACTGAACCAGCCTGACATAGGAATCCAGTCCGGTCCGAGGAGAGGAATCGGAAGCTCACTAACATTCAGCACACACACACACACACACACACACACACACACACACACACACACGCTGTCCAGTCCTCATTACTCAGTTGCATTTATTTCCCTGTCAATTGTTGGACTTGAAGAGTGGCTTTTAATTTAGTAGAAAGATGGACAAGTGGAGCCCTGGAGACGCTGGCAAACATGCAGACCTAGCTCCTCTGTGGGTCACATGGGACCTACGCTTTAATGTTCTGCTGTTGACTAGTACTCTTCATGGGTTTGGTTTTTGTTTTTTTTCAGGAGTGCATTTTCGTTCTGTAACTGAACCCATATTAATTAACCAGTGGTGGGGCGAGGGGAAAGAATAGAAGTGACACCCACAGAATGACACCTATGAAAGCCCTGAATGTCAGAAACAGCTGATAGTTCGAACCAGGTTAATTCACAGCATAATATTAACAGCTCCCAAGTGTAGATGTCATCGCTCTCATTTTACCAAAGATGAAAGGGGTGGAGGGGGAGTGTGGAGGGTGACTCAAGCTTGCAGTCCTGGCATTTGGGAAGAGAAGCAGGAGGATCAGGAGGACCAGCCTATGTGTGTATGTCAGGCTGCACTTTCTTAGTGAACGGAGGGAGGTGAGGGGGTGGGGAAAGAAAAAAGTCCTTGCTTGAAGATATGAATCCCGCAATGGCAGATCCACTTTTCAGAGTTCTCCGAAAGAAAAAAAAAATGAAATAATTTGTCTTCAGAGAAGAAATGAATGTCCCCTGACCATTTTCCATTGCTCTTCAAACAGAAAGCCTTTTGGAGAGGGAAGAGTTGCTTCTCAAATATATTAACAGGCTGTGCTGGCTAGTTCTGTGTCAACTTGACGCAAGTGAGAGTCATTTGGGTAACCTCAGATGAGAAAATGGACTCATCAGGTTAGCCTGTGGACAATCCTGAGGTGCATTTTCTCGATTAATGATTTATACGGGAAAGCCCAGCCCAGCAATGCTATCCCTAGACTGACGATCTGATCTAGGTATTATAATAAAGCAAGCTGAGCAAGCCACGAGGAATAAGCCAGCAGCATTCCCCCAGGGCCTCTGCATCAGCTCCTGGCTCCAAGTTCCTGCTATGAACTCCTGCCCTGACTTCCCTCAGTGATGGACTGTTACTTGGAAATGTAAGCTGAAATAAACACATTTCTTCTCAAGTTGCTCTTGGTCATGTTTTTGCTGGGTGTTTGTTTGGTTGTTTGGTTGGTTGGTTTTATTTATTTATTTTTTTGGTTTCTGTTTTGGGGGGCTTGTTTTTGGTTTTGTTTTATAGAAACAGAGAAGTAACTGAGTAAAATGACGTGTTTCTTTGTTAGGAACTATTTACTCTATAAGCCACATGGTTTTAATTAATAGATGTAATCTAGGATAATGTTTAGAAATATCTTGAGATTTGACTATATATTTAAGTATGAAATGAGAGATACAATGAAATAATAATTAAAATAATATTTGTGGGAGTGAATGAGATTGGAGAGCATTGCTAGTAGATCGAAAAAGAGGGCAGCCAGCCACAACAGCTTACACCTGCTAGAAACAGTTTTTCTTGAGTCAGGGGGGTCCCTCCAGTCCAACAGTATGAGATCCGTTTAGACAACATAATAAGACCTTTTCTGTTTGTTTTTTTTTTTAAATAATGTTGGGACATTTCTAAGTACCGATGATCAATGTATTACGAGCTTATAGTTATTAAAAGCAATAAGCTTTCATTTTAGTGAAGTGTTGGGCATGGATACCTTATATATGGGCTAATTCTCTCCTGCTTGCCAAGCTAGCCACTCGGGCCTCCTGGAAGGGTACCTGCAAGGGGAACAACATTCGGAATGTCAATAAATAAGACAATGTTTTAAAAAGTTCTTACATGAGGAATGTAAGAACACGTCTGCGTGTCTGTGCTTTAGAGTGGTTGCTGGTGAGTCAGTAGAGACTGGTTGCTCCGGTTTGCTTTTTATTGCTGACCAAAATCCACTTGGGGAGGAAAGGGGTTTGTTCATTCAGCTCGCACTCCGTATCACAGTGCGTCGTCTAGGAAAGCCAGGACAGGAGCTCAAAGAAGAAACCTAAGCAGAGACTGTGGAGGGGTAATGGTCACTATCTTGCTCTCCCTGGCTTTCTTAGCTTGTTTTCTCAAACAAGCCAGGACCACCTGCCCCACTGACACAGCCACCGGCCCATCGGATGGAGTCGATATCTAGATTAAACAAGACTTGAGTTACATTGACAAAAAAAACAAAACAAACAAAAAAAAACCCCTAACTAACACGATCACCACAGAGCCAAATGAACAATTTGAATTGGCAGAGGTCCAAAGGACTTGGTTTTGCAATTCTTCTGCCTAGCATGGCACTTATCAGCTGAAAGTCGCTTTCTTTTCTCTAGCTCGTTTGACATTTTCGATGGTCATATTTCGGGGGCTAGACTACTGGTGGGTGGAGGTCATATATTAGTGCTGAACATCCAAAACACAGTACAGGCTATACCACATAAAATTAACCCTCCAAGTGTCCATTAGGCCAAGACAAGGGCTTCACATTACTCCCAGACACCCAACTCAGATTAGGGTCCTCCTGGACAAGTTGGCCATATCAGTTATGTGCTTTTAATTATAAATGATGTCTNCTACTGGTGGGTGGAGGTCATATATTAGTGCTGAACATCCAAAACACAGTACAGGCTATACCACATAAAATTAACCCTCCAAGTGTCCATTAGGCCAAGACAAGGGCTTCACATTACTCCCAGACACCCAACTCAGATTAGGGTCCTCCTGGACAAGTTGGCCATATCAGTTATGTGCTTTTAATTATAAATGATGTCTTTATTGTTATATTTACTCAATAGTCATATGTAGACCATTTTTAGAGACAAGAGACTATAAAAAGAACAAGTATTTGTTTTTATGCTGTGGGAATTAATATACTTTAGCTAAAGTAATTTTTCCCAGCTAAGAAAGATTTAAGGAAAACATCTACTCACTTACAGAGCTTGTGAGCTGCTCCAGGCATAAAGGATAACAAGTCAGAAATAACTTAAAGCTTAGGGGAGCTCAAACCCTGAACTCCCAAAGGCTGAATAACTAGAAGTCACTGCACGCTCTGCAGTGTTTACTGAGAAGCTTGCAGCCCATGGTTCTCCAACTGATTCAACCTGGAGCTCTCATAAGGAAAGTCCCACCCATGTCCACTGTATACTGTGGGTGTGGTTTGCAGTCTGGGGCTCTCTGTGAGTGACCTGAAGGGGCTTGCTACATACCATGGCCCAGAAACAGTACAAGACACGAGGGGTGTTTTTTGCTTTTTGAGTACATACTTGATGGGCCTGGTGTTGTCCATTTGGATGAAGAGAGCAGGAAGCAACGTGACCAGTGTACGACACCTTTGATAATTCTTTTTTAAACACGGTCTTCAAGTTTGAGTCACTGAGGAAGGACCTGTCTGATATGCTATCAAGTTGCCACATATTGGACATGCTGTATTAAGTATCTAACACATTTCTTTTTTTAATGTTTTATTATTAGATATGTTTTATTTACATTTCAAATGCTATCCCGTAAGTTCCCTATACCCTCCCCCCACCCTGCTCCCCTACCCACCCACTCACACTTCTTGGCCCTGGCATTCCCCTGTGCTGGGGCATATAAAGTTTGTAAGACCAAGGGGCCTCTCTTCCCAATGATGGCCAACTAGGCCATCTTCTGCTACATATGCATCTAGAGACACAAGCTCTGGGGGTACTGGTTAGTTCATATTGTTGTTCCACCTAAAGGGTTGTAGACCCCTTCAGCTCCTTGGGTAATTTCTCTAGCTCCTTCATTGGGAGCCCTGTGTTCCATCCTATAGATGACTATGAGCATCCCCTTCTGTATTTGCCAGGCACTGGCATAGCCTCACTCGAGATAGTTATATCAGGGTACTTTCGGCAAAATCTTGCTGGCATATGCAATAGTGTCTGGGTTTGGTGGCTGATTATGGGATGGATTCCCAGGTGGGGTAGTCTCTGGATGGTCCATCTTTTCATCTTAGCTCCAATCTTTGTCTCTGTAAGTCCTTTCATGGGTGTTTTGTTCTCTATTCTAAGGAGGAATGAAGTATCCATACATTGGTCTTCGTTCTTCTTGATTTTCTTGTGTTTTGCAAATTATATCTTGGGTATTCTAAGTTTCTGGGCTAATATCCACTTATCAGAGAGTGCATAACAAGTGACTTCTTTTGTGATTGGGTTACCTCACTAAGGATGATATCCTCCAGATACATCCATTTGCCCAAGAATTTCATAAATTCATTGTTTTTAATAGCTGAGTAGTACTCCATTGTGTAAATGTATCACATTTTCTGTATCCATTCCTCTGTTGAGGGACATCTGGGTTGTTTCCAGCTTCTGGCTATTATAAATAAGGCTGCTATGAACATAGTGGAGCATGTGTTCTTATTACCAGTTGGAACATCTTCTGGATATATGCCCAGTAGAGAAAGAAATTAGGGACACAACACCCTTCACAATACTCACAAATAATATAAAATACCTTGGTGTGACTTTAACTAAGGAAGTGAAAGATCTGTATGATAAGAACTTCAAGTCTCTGAAGAAAGAAATTGAAGAAGATCTCAGAAGATGGAAAGATCTCCCATGCTCATGGATTGGCAGGATTAATATAGTCAAAATGGCTATCCTGCCCAAAGCAATCTACAGATTCAATGCAATCCCCATCAAAATTCCAACTCAATTCTTCACTGAGCTAAAAAGGGCAATTTGCAAATTCATCTGGAACAATAAAAAACCTAGGATAATAAAAACTATTCTCAACAATAAAAGAACCTCTGGTGGAATCATCAGGCCTGACCTCAAGCTGTACTACAGAGCAATTGTGATAAAAAAAACTTCATGGTACTGGTACAGCAACAGTCAGAGCAATTGTGATTAAAAAAAAAAAACAAAAACTGCATGGTACTGGTTCAGCAACAGACAGATAGATCAGTGGAATAGAATTGAAGACCCAGAAATGAACCCACACACTTATGGTCACTTGATCTCTAACACATTTCTAATAGTTCTATTATTATTAACACAGTCTAATAGTTCTCCTTAAAAAGAACCTCCTTCAGATTGCCAAGGCCAGGAGGATTATTATGTAGCGTTTGGCAAATAGGAGCTAAGAAGAAAATGGAAATTATTTGTCATAGTCTATAACTTGATGCCCAGAGATAACTTTTCCATAAAGCACAAGTTTAAAGGAAAATTTTCACTTCACAAATGCATACATATATATACAAGAATGTATATATAAATGTATATGTGTATGCAAATATATATATAATACATATATATATATATACATATATATATATGTAAATTCTTGGGCCAGGGAGTGGCACCATTTGGAGGTGTGGCCTTGTTGGAATAGGTGTGACCTGGTTGGAGTAGGTGTGTCACTGTGGGTGTGGGCTTAAGACCCTCATCCTAGTTGCCTGGAAGTCAGTCTTCCACTCACAGCCTTTGGATGAAGATGTAGAACTCTCAGCTCTGCCTGTACCATGCTCCCACCTTGATGATAAGGGACTGAACCTCTGAACCTGTAAGCTAGCCCCAATTAAATGTATTTTTTATAAGACTTGCCTTGGTCATGGTGTCTGTTCACAGCAGTAAAACCCTAAGTATATATATATATATATATATATATATATATATATATATATATATATATACTTTTCGTTTCCCAGTTTCCCAAGTGCCATCACGTCTGGCACAAGTTCGTTGAGAGACTGTGGCCCAGTTGTTTAAGTGCCTGCTGGGCAAGCCTGCTGAATTAGGATCCCCTGAATAAATGCTCTTAAATTTTCTTAAAACTCTGTAAGGTTATGATTGCTTTTTATTTATTAGTAAAACCCATATGTGAGGACACTAAGACATACCAACCTTGACAGCTCTAACTCCAAATGTGTGTTCTCGGATTTCCCGGCTTTGCCTTGCGGTCTCTGACATGTTCTGCACCAAGCGCACACTCACACACTGGCTACCTTTCTGACATCTGCCTGTTCCCAGAGCAACCACACTGATACTTTAATAATATTCATAATTATTTGTTTTCCTGCTAAGAGGCCTTTAAAGGCTTTTACAATTTCCGCAATAAAAATCAAATCGTCAAGACCCCTGTTAGGGCCTCTCTCTACTCTGCTTCTTTTTATATTGATCTTCATGATCATCTGTTGGTGTGTTTTGTTTTGTTTTGTTTTACTATTTTATTGAGTTCTTGTAACTCTACCTCCATTCCAACCCTTATTCTACCCCAATCCCTTCTAGCCCCCTCCCCAACACTAGGTTGGAGAGAAAGAAGGTTAGAAAGGAAAGGCGGGCATAGACCCCTTTCAGCTAACAACATAGACTACTTGATTAGGAACATTGGGTTCCTTGGGGCAAGTCCAATCTTGGTCATCAGGATGTCTCTGACTTTCTTCTTCTCATCAGTCAGTAGTGACCAGGAGCAGCAGTGGCAGCAGCATCCACATCAGAGTGCCCTGCCCGCTGCTCTGCCATTCGTGCCCTCTCACGAGTCCCCAGAATTCCAAAGGTAAACTCTCTGCAGCTGGCAGAACCAAGCTCCCTTGTATTACGGGCACATGCGTTAGCACTCGGTCAGCAAGCTGCAAAAATAACAGAGCCTGCATTATTATACTAGTCTGAACCAGAAAGCCTGAGAACCAGGAGAGCTGGTCATGGAACTTGCATCTTCACCCACAAAGGTAAACGGCCAATTTGCTTGGAGATACTAGCAAAATCTAGTGTCCAGCCTACAACAGGGCTTAAACCAAAAACATATTCACATAACATAGCTGGGTCTGTAACGAAACCGAATCACCCTCTCCCTCCCCTCCCCCACCCTCTTCCCCTACCCTCTTCCTCCCTCTCTCCCTTCCCTTCCCTTTCCTTCCTCCTTCTTCCTCTCCCTCCCCTCCCCCACCCTCTTCCCCTACCCTCTTCCTCCCTCTCCCCCTTCCCTTCCCTTCTCTTCCTCCTTCTTCCTCTCCCTTTCCCCCTCCCCCTCACTCTCCCTCTACCTTTCCCTCTCCCCCTCCATCTTTCCCTTCCCCTCCATCCCCCCTCTCGTTGCACACCAGCCCAGCATTAGTCGATTTGCCCTCACCACAACAAAATGCACTACATAGGCTACTTATAAAGAAACAGAAATCTGTGTAGGCCACAGCTTTTGAAGGTGTAAGGTCCAACCAGCATAGTACTGGCTCCTATGAACAGTCCCTTGGCTATACCACCTCATGCCAAATGGAGAAGGTGGGAAGTCAGAAGAGGCCAGACTCATCCTTTATGAAGAGTCCATTCATTCACAAAGGCTAAACAGGCTCGGAAGACCAATACCTCAGTGTCTTCCAAGGGCATGCCCGGTAGACCTCCCACTAGGTCCCACCTCTTCACAGTCCACAGCAGATCCAAATATTACCACACCAAGGACCAAGCCTCCAGTTATAGATGAATGTGGGTGAAGAAGAGTAACCACAGCGAACTCCCATTGTATTATGGGCACACGCGTTAGCATTTGGTCAGCAAGCTGCAGAAATAACAGAGCCTGCATTATTTTACTAATCTGAACCAGAAAGCCTGAGAACCAGGAGAGCTGGTCATGGAACGTGCATCTTCACCCACAAAGGTAAAAGACCAATGTGCCAGTTCAGAGGGACAGCAAGGCAGCAAACGACCCATCCTTGGCCTTTTTGGTTGCACGTAGGTCTTCAGGAGATTCGAAGGTGTCCCTTGCTGCAGTCAGAGTGTGAACTGCCCCCACAGGCTCACTTATTTCTCAGATGGATGCACTGTCTCAAAAGTTATGAAATCGCTGGGCAGTGGTGGCGCATGCCTTTAATTCCAGCACTTGGGCGGCAGAGGCGGGCAGATTTCTGAGTTTGAAGATAGCCTGGTCTACATAGTGAGTTCCAGGACAGCCAGGGCTATACAGAGAATCCCTGTCTTGAAAAACCAAAAAAAAAAAAAAAAAAAAGAGAGAGAGAGAAAGTTATGAAATCGTTAGGCAGTGGGGCCACACTCGCGGAAGCGTGTTACTGGAGGGGCAGACACTGAAGTTTGTAGTCGGGCCCTGGCTCTAGCTGGAGTCCTTCAACTTCCAGAATTGTCCACCAGGATACAATCAGCTGCTGAACACTCTTGCCACTACCCCTTCCCCTTCTTAATGGACTAGATCTTCTCAATTGACAAAATAAGTCACTTTAACGAGCAGCTTTTAAAGGTGCTTCTTGTCAGGTGTTTGGTTTGGTCTCAGCAATGAGAAAATAACCAAAAACACCTGTCACTGGGGGAAGGTAGTCCGTGTATATTTGCTCTACTGGTTCGTACGTTAATCTCACTTAGAAACACAGCCTAAAAATAGGCCCAGAGCAATGTTTAAGCAAATATCTGCACGGCCCTGTAGAGTTGACCTCTGAAACGGCCCAGGACCATTTCCTGACTCAGCTAGACCACCCTAGAGTTTCACAGATCAGGTTGTTCTCTTTTCTAACTACTCTGGAAGAAATCCGCATCTCGGGCTCACCTTGTGATGTACTGTAATCTTTCAGATGCCCCGCCCAGAGTTATGCTTCTCTCTCTCTCTCTCTCTCTCTCTCTCTCTCTCTCTCTCTCTCTCTCTCTCTCGTATTGCAGGCTCGCTTACTGTCATGCTCACACTACTATGTAATTACCTCCACTGCTTGTTGTTGGCTTCTCTTTAAACCCTTTCTTTTATTAGAAAGTAAATCGTTTGATACAGATGTCTCATGTTTTGTACATTGTTAGAACCCACAAAAACCATATACAATAGGTCGTTTTGTTCCAACATCAATAAAAGAATAGGACAATAGTAGATCGTTGTTTGTTTGTTGTTTTGTTTTTTTTTAAGACAGTGTCTCTCTATGTTGTCTGATTTTCTGGAATTAGCTTTTAAACGCCTTTCTCAGACAAATCTTCCTTCTATTAGAGTCGTAAGGTGGGGCACGCCTTTAATCCCAGCACTCGGGAGGCAGAGGCAGGGAGATTTCTGAGTTCGAGGCCAACCTGGTCTACAAAGTGAGTTCCAGGACAGGCAGGGCTATACAGAAAAACCCCTGTTTTGAAAAACCAAAAAAAAAAAAAAAAAAAAGTCCTAAGCAATGCACACAACGGAGTCTTGCTTCAGGAACTGACTTCCATCTTCCCCCTTTTGCTGACTTGGCGTAGTCATTTGACATCAAAGAACAAAGGCTGGAACTAAAGGGACGGTGAACTTACAATGGGAACCCCACAGGCAGCATCTTCACCAAACGATTGTTCAAACATCACACACCCTGAAAGGAAGCACTCAGGGGTGCGCAACACAGCATTGCTTCTGTGGAATTCTGAACAAGAATCCCCAACTCCAATCAAATCATAAGAAAAGGTCACATAAAGTCAAACTGAGAGAAATTAGCCCAATGTTCATTCATTCCAAGGTGAGCATTGAAACTAAACGCATTCTGGGTTAGATTCTGGAGCAGACAGAGGACATTAATGGAAAACCCAATAAACTCTCAGGTTTATGGGAAAAAAATGTGTTTATGTTGGGTTCTTAGTTTTGAGCTGTATATCACAACAATAAATGATGTTAACAAAATAGAAAGGGGGTGACTAGGTTTTATGATAATTGTATTACCTTGTAACTCTTCTCTAAGCATAATCTAAAATAAAAGCTTACTTTTGCTAGGTATTGTTGTACATCCAGCTGTTAGGAGGCCAAGGCAGAGGCATGAGAGGTTTGAGAGCAGCGTAGACTACATAGTGGATTCCAGGCCTGACTGAGCTACAAAGAAACCTTTTACCTCAAAAGAGCACAACACCACCACCAAAAAAGGAGAGGAGTTTGTTTTTAAGAGATGATGATCACAAATCATAACCTAAATAATCCATAAACTTCTACCTTGACAAATTAAAAAAAAAAAAAAGATGTTCCTCAGAAGACCAATCATATGCTGCTGGTAATACCCAAAAAGTGCATGAAAATGTTCTGCCTATTTATGTTATTCAACATACGCATAGAATTATAACCATCATTTAAAACGATTTAAGCTTCCTAGGTTTCAACTGTTCCCCTCCCCCACCTCTGTGTGTGTATGTGTGTGTGTGTGTGTGTGTGTGTGTGTGTGTGTGTTCATGTTTGTGTGTGAGTATGCAGGTGTGCTCACCCATGCATTTACCTGTTGAGGTCCAAGGTTGACACTGGGTGTCTTCCTCTCTCGTTCTGTGCCTTATTTTCTGAAGGCCTCTCATTGAGTCTAAGGCTTATGGATTCTGCTATCCTGATTGGCCAGGGATTCTCGGGTGTCTGCATCCCTATTGCTGCTATCATGGCTGTGCATCTTTCACCCCTGGCTTTTATGTGGTGGCTGGAAATCTGAATTCAGATGCTAGTGCTTACAGATCAAGCACTTTACTGACAGAGCCCTTTATCAGACCTTACCGGCCTTTTCTCTGGCCTTCAACTGTTCTTCCTTATTCCTGTCATTATGGTTCCAAATCCATAAAAGATGTTACACCCCAGCTTGTTAGCATTTAAGGTTTTATAGCTGAGGGAATTTTAAGTATATCAACACTGAACAATTGTTGGTGTTGAAATCACTGTAAAAGTTTCAACATGAAATCACTCTCACTTACAAGCTTTAGCTTGTTTTTCTTTTGCAAAAAAGTGGAAAGACTCTTGGGAAATAAATGGTAACCAAACTTGAATTTAGGAATGCTACAACTGCTATCCCTCTGAGGTGTTAGATTTTGAGTCCTCTCAAGAAATTTTGCAGCTCCATAAAATGGTTCCTTCTAGAAGGTACTGCCTATTGAAGAATACAGGAAGTTTGCTCTTCTGGTGAGAACTCAGGCAGTTAAAGCTCACCTAGTAATACTTTCTGCTACATTCATTGGTGTAATGTCAAATTAATAGATATGTTGTCATAGGAAATACCTGGATTTTTATTTACATGGAAATATTTGAGAAATTAATATGGAAGACAAAAAGTAGACTCTGGATTGATTTAATTTCTTTACCTTCATGGGCTCACAAATCAAAGTCATATCAGGTAAAAGAAGAAAGAATTATCACAGATTGGAGAAGATTTTTAAAAGTGTAATGAATTGATGAAAGACATGACCCTGTATCAGATCTTGGGACAGAAAAATTATTTTAGGGAAAAACCGAGGAGATGAGAACAAGATATGTTGTCTAGTTCACGGTTAGTCCTCACAGTTCTCTCCTGGGTTTTGGTCATTACATTATGGCTAACTTGGGAACACTGGGGAAAACCCAGCAAACATTAGCAAACAACTGTATGTACTATTTGGTCATTCTTGTACCTTTCCTGAATCTTAAATAGTTTCAAGATAAAAGGACAGTCACATATGTCCTGGAAAATTCCTCAGGAAGATGATACTTGCAAGATAGCTCCAAGATAGTAAGCCTACCCCAGCCCCCAGCTCTAAAAAGAAACATGGCTTCTTCAACTGAGCAGTAGAAAAAGTACAACGGTTGACTAAGGCTGCAGCAATCTTTGCACAAATATACAAACTTCAAGTGTAAATGTGGTACCTCAGGCTATCTGGACTATCCTTGGTTACCTAAGGAGTTCAAGGCTAGCCTAGAGGGACATGATATCTTGTCTCAAAAGAAAAAAAAATACACATCTCAAAATACTATAATTATACTCACTTCATAGAGATATTCTTGCTTAAAGAACCTTGAAACACTCACATTCCTCCTTAATATGTATGCCAGAGCATTTGCTCATTGGTTGAAAATTACACTGAAGAACCTAAAGATAATTATCTTTAAGAAACTGAAAAAAAAATCCATGAATCTTTTTCTTCCTTGTCAAATGGATATAGTTGGCTGTAAATTCTGATGTCATGTGCGACTGTGATCCAACAGAGAGACAGACAAACACTATTTTGGGAAATAACTAATAGAAGATTGATTTTCCTGAATGACTCTATTGACGATTGCTGAAAAGAAGTTCTTTTTGTGGTTCAGGGATTCTACGTTGTTTAATTAACTACCTGCTTTCCCATTAATTTCCCTTTAATATAACACTTAAACCTTCTGCAGAAGGAAAATAATAGTGTCTGAGGTTGTCCTCTGACCTCTGCCTACACTTTCTGGTGCATGCACACCTGCACTCAAGATTTATTTTTTTTTAATTGTGTGTGCTTGTGTGCATGTGTGTGTAGGTATATGCATACAAATGCAAGTGTCTGTGAAGGCCAAAGGCTTCAGATAGCCTTGGGACTAAGGGATGCAGATGTAAGTGATCAGCAAGTATGAATCAACCAAAGGTACTCAGGGCCTTTGTCAGAGCAATATACACTCCTAACCACTATGCTGTCTCTCCTACCCAGATTGGTCTCTAAGTGTCTGTGTAGATAGGATCTTTGTAGAGGTTGACCTGGCTATGACAAGTTCTCCCCTTTGTGAATTTCATCATAGTGATATCTCAGCATGTAGTCTTTATAAAAATACTTAACAACTTAATTTTAATATGAAATGTGGTATTTTGCTGGAAAATTCATATGTGAATATATTTTATTCAAAATATCCACAGGAGAAAATATTAGGTCTTTTATATATTAAATAAATTGTCAGATTCTGTTAATAAATAACAGAGCATATTCAGCTAATTACAAATTTTACCAGTATATTAAATATACTGACGACGTCCCAGAGACCTCTTAGCAAAGTCACTATTACAGAACACAAAGTATGCTTCTTAAAAGTCAGGAAAATTTTGATGATCAAAAAGAAGTCACTCTTTGTGATTTTTGGAAAGTATTTTCTCCCATGGGCTTTTATTTACTAATCAGAACAACAGTGAGAAAGTTATGGGCATAGTCTCTGGCTAGAAAAAATATAATCACCTTTACTGCAGTCTCAAGAAGCATTCCAACTAAAAACTTTATGGACTTCAGATATGGGAAATATTTTGCCAATGAGCTTTCGATTTTTTTTCTGTACAGATGCCATATAGTTGGGCTGGTAGATAAAGACCATTTAGGTGGTAAAGGGGCAGGATGGGGGCGGTGGTTACTGTTGCTTTCACATTACAATTAAAAGTGTCATAATTAGACACCGCACATCAGCACCCTGTTATAAGATACAGGTTTAAACCTATCCCTGGCATCGTGAAACCAGTGAGTTTCGTTCCATGTGCTCCCAGCAACTCCACTTAGTGCTGCCGAAGCGCATTAAGGGGGTTCTGAGATGCTCTTTGCCTGAGAGGTCAGAGCTCTTTGATAAAACCACAAAACAGGCATTACCTACTTGAGTCTGCAAAACTGCAGAACGACTCAGGTGCGTACTTCTCTTAAATGCTCAAACAATTGCCAGTTTAAAAAAAAAAAAAAAAAGAATTCCTGAGTTTTTATAACTTAACCTCTGAGCTTCACACCCAGGCTGAGAATCAGAAACATAGACAGATGCCACATGAGCACATTTGACACACTGTGGTTTCAATTATTATTATTTTTTTTTTATGTTTGTGTATATGCCTGCAGGTCTTTGTGCCTGAGGTCAGAGAACCACTTCCGGTGTCAGTGTGTCGGAGACTGGGTTTCTTGTTCACCACTGCATGTGGTAGGCCAGCTGGACCGTGAGCTTCTTTCTTGGTATTCTCCAGGCTCCCACTCCCATTTTACCTTTTGAGCTCTGGGATTAGAGATTAGGATTAAAAGCTGTGTCTCGCTTTTGGTGGGTTCTGGGGGCTTGAACTCAGGACCTTGCACTTGTACGGCAAGCGCTTTACCTGCCGAGCTATCTCCCCAGCTTTGTTCTCAAAGTTCAAAAATCAAGTTAAGAATAAAGCCTTTTAAAAAAAAAAAAAAAAAAAAAAAAGCCGGGCGTGGTGGCACATGCCTTTAATCCTAGTACTTGGGAGGCAGAGACAGGCAGATTTCTGAGATCGAGGCCAGCCTGGTCTACAGAGTGAGTTCCAGGACAGCAAGGGCTATACAGAGAAACCCTGTCTTGACCCCCCAACCCCCAGAAAAAAAGAATAACGCCTTTGCTACTTTTGGAGGTGTTATTGGTGCATAGGAAAGAATGTAAACTTTGCTGTTAGAAAAGCTTCATATTTCTCCACTGAACAATTATTCAACCTCACCGTTTTCTGTTTTGAAAGGTGATAGTAACTTTCTAATTCAGTGTGACGATTATGCATGAAACCTCTTGGCTCTTGCTTCACAGCATGTGACAGGGAGGTCAACAGACAGCACACTCTGAAAACACGTTAAAAATGCTGAATCTGAGACTGCTTCCCTGGCTATGAATTGGACTTTGTTTCTTCAGACCATTCCCTAGGCAAATCACCCTGAAGCTGAAGACGTGCTGACGGCCTCAAGCGGAATGTGTGCAGGAAATTCGAGGTTCTTTCCTTCTTGGCTTGAGATCCAGCTGGGCCCAATGTCTGTTACTGCCAGTTGTAGATTTAATTCTGGTGAGTACACTGGGAGTGCTCACACTGGGAGTGTTCACACTGGATGTGCTCACACTGGGATGCCATTCACAATGCACAGCTAGCTGAGCTGGTGACTAGAAAGGTGAAGATCTGTCTCTCATGTCTTCGTGGGGCAGGCATGAAGCACACAGCAAGCAGTTTTTAGTTTTTCCAGGACGATTTGTACTTTCAACCACAATTCCCTGAGAAGGCTCTCAGTATCATTTGCGAATTGTCCCTGGGAGGGCAGGCCCAAGGCTAATCATTAAACTGGTCACTGCTTGAATAGAAATTTAGGGAAGGCTTCTAAAAACGGCTTCTAAGTTTTCTCCTTCTTTTAATCTCCAGAATTTATCCATGAGCCCTGGGGTGTCAGAAGGGAATTGGGTAGAACCTGTCTTACCACATCAAAGCTATGTTCTGAGCCTGCCCACATTAAGACATACAGTGCAGGCTGACACATGACACACGAAGATTGCATTCTAAACTTGCGACTGCAATTAATGTCATCTCTGCAATGCCTTTAGAAGGCTTACGACGGTAGGTTCTCAACACATTCTGCTGGGACCCCAAAGAAACATAGGCCTGGTAGAAGAAGTCACCCCTTCTAAAGCCAACATATCTGTAGATCTAAGAGTCAGCCTATTTACTTGCTTAAAGCCTTCTACCATAGATGCACCCCTTACAAAGACTATTCTGTAGAGGCTGGGGTAGTAGATCGGATGATAAAGTCAACACTCATTGCAGAAACCTGAATTAGATCCCCAGAACCCATATTTGAAAAAGCCGGGTGAGATGGCGCCTGCCTGTAATTCCAAGTCTGGAGACACAGAAACAGGCAGATCGTTGGGACTTTCTGTGTTAACTCAGAGAACATCAGACAAATGAAAGAACTCGTCTCAAAAAAACTAAACCAAAACAAAAAACAGACAAACAAACAAACAAAATAAAACAAAAACAAAGCAGAAAGTCTCCAAAGAGTAGCAGGCAATTAGACCTCTGACTATCACCTTGGATAAAAACTAACTCCAAATAGATCAAAGATCCACACATGAAACCTAAAACAACTAAGTTTAGAAAAATACTGTTTTGTAACAGTACCTAACAGGATCAGGGGTAGAAAACAACTTCCTGAGTAGGAGTACCAGACACACATACACACACACACACACACACACACACACACACATGCAAGCACACAGGTGCACCTGTATACACATGATCTCACGTCTACTTGCTGACACATGAACACACAAATCCACAAAACAGTAAAAAAATATTATTTTTCAGCCGGGCATGGTAGCACACGCCTTTAATCCCAGCACTCGGGAGGCAGAGGCAGGCGGATTTCTGAGTTCAAGTCCAGCCTGGTCTACAAAGTGAGTTCCAGGACAGCCAGGCCTACACAGAGAAACCCTGTCTCGAAGAAACAAAAAACAACAAGAACCCAAAACCCCAAACAACAAGGCACCACTACCTTCTATTATATAGCTAAACGAATCCACATCCACACTTTATCTTTTTACATATGTCTTGCAGAAAGTGGGAAGATCCTGTGCCCCCTCTCTGATGGAACCCAGGGCCTCATGCTGGCAGTATCTAGAGCCCATTTTCCTCGTCCTAATGCGTTTGGTTTGTAGTGCACTTGCCTGTCTATTCTGAGGGAGCGCACTCCTCGGCAAGGCGAGCCTGTGAACCTGAGGTGAACCTCCAGGAGTCTCTTCTCCTTCTCCTGTGATGGTCTCTGAGATGGAACTTTTAAATTTACATTCAATTTTTTTTTCAGGTAATTCAGACCTCTGGACAAGTTGTAAGACTAGCAAAAGAAGCTATTAAATACCCTTTACGCACACACACTTTTTAATGGAAGATTTAGAAACTGAATTTATACATCATATCTTTTAGTCAGTATTTCTTATTTCACATCACTGTTTTGAGCATGCAGTTCTTTTTTTGTACTCTAAATATCAAGATAGCCCCTTCCTAGTCTCATTTTTTATAATATAATTCATAGTAATGTTCTATCTGTATACTATGATTTCTCAAATGTTTTAATCTATTTCAAGATCGTTTAGTCTATTGAAAGTCATTTTTCCTTTTAATCTTTTTCCCTAAGGCCTTTTCCCCCTCATTGCTTTGTTCTTCCAAGTTCCCTGTATCTTATCGCCACATTTCTGGTGAGAGAACCCATAGTGGTTTGAAAGAGAATGACCCCCATTGGTTCATATGTATCAATGCTTGGTCCCCAGGTGGTGGAACTGTTTGGGAAGGATTAGGAGGTGTGGTCTTTGTGTAATGCATATGTCAATGGGGGTTCAAAAGCCCATGCCATTTATGATTAAAAGCCCAGGACAGATGTTTCCAGTTAGCACTGCCTCCCTGCACCACCACCCCCAGCCTTGTGGTGGTTGTCTCAACATGTAAGGTCTCAGATACTGTTGCAGTACCCGGCCTGCCTGCCAGCAGCCACACTCCCTGGCACGATGGTCATTGACTCACCCTCTGAAACTGTAAGTGCAATAAACTCCTTTTTTCTATAAGTTACCTTGTTCGTGGTGTCTCTTCACAGCAATAACATAAATTCTAAATGAAATAAATCACAGACAAGGGCCCCTTGCACAGGACACCCTTGCAGCACAGCGTGTCTTCAAACTTAGGCACAAGGGCTTGGCTCTTATTTTCAATCCTGCAAAGTTACTCTCTTACATTACACTGGAGTGCCTAGGACCCTCTTGTTTCTGCTACTCACTTTTAGTTTTGAGTTCTGTCTGCTTTGAGTCACTAAAGGAAATATTTCTCACAGAAGTGATCCCTGAATGTAACTAGCTCTTCCAAACAAGCTTCCTCTTGTGTGTTTCTCTGTGGGGGACATAGAACTCAGCAGAAGAGGTTATGTTCCACTTTTGCTAATCACCTAACTTCCCCTTGGTAAACATCTAAAACAATATACGCCAGTTATTTCTCAGTCTACTAAAATCCTGCCCTGTCTCCATCGGGGATTCTTGTGTGGCTAAAATTATAGACTATTTGTGAAAGGGCTTTGTAAGAAATGTCAAAGTATTTTGAAACAGTAGATAACCAAGTATCCATTCTGAGGAAGGGATCATGGGGATTATCCAGTCAAACTGGGTAATTTTACTGACAGGGTAACTGAAAACCAGGAAGATGAAGTGACTTGTTCAGGGTCACTGAACTGTTTGGCAGAACAAGGTTTCCTGGTTCTTAGACGAGAGCTTTCTTCACCTCAGCAAACTGTCTTCCTAGACAGAGTGCATAGTTCAGGTTGCCTAAACGTTCCTT
Organism: Mus minutoides; assembly: GCA_902729485.2. Taxonomy (NCBI): domain Eukaryota; kingdom Metazoa; phylum Chordata; class Mammalia; order Rodentia; family Muridae; genus Mus; species Mus minutoides. Next base: position 785,039 of record LR749597.1, read on the forward strand.
CCTGTATCATGGTTCAGTGTTATAAAAACACAACCACAAGAGTCAACCGTGCAGAGAGTAAGTAAGCTTACCTTTAGAATGTTTAGAAAGAAAGAAAAGAAAACTTGAGAAAGAGGAGACAATGCACATGAAGTGTAGATAGCTGTGAAGTGCACTTGATGTTATTTGAAAGATGCCAAGAAATCCCACTTGTCTACAGGGATGGTAAGTTTTCAAATGCCTCCTTATCCAGTATCTGAGAGTCTAAAGATAAGCCCCTATTTTAAAGTCAATAAAGGGCCAACAATAGTATTGGTTTTTTTCAGCTGATTTAATTATAAGATTTTTTTTTAATGTAACAAGTTACTAAGGGAGTTCTCCAAGCTAAAATCCAATTCAAAACTGAACTTAAGACGACTTGCAATTACCAAAGGTGATACTTTAGATGAAGAGCCACAAAGTAACCTATATGTAGTGTGAAGTATCAGAATAACATCCCTTTGGACAGTAGGTTAAACGGACTCACTCAAATACATCCTCAGTAACACTGTAAGAAGGCCAAAGGGTTGGCAAGGCTTTCAGCTGACAAATCCAAAGAAGGGTTTGTGAACTGTTCTGACTCGATGTTCACCCATTGAATTAGTAGCTGCAGTCAGAGTGAACTGTCTGACCTTGAATTCCAGAGTTTTCAATTAAAAAAGGCTAAGATTAACAAAGGTAAGAGCCATCATCTTGGGACACAAGAACTGATCAGGTCTCGGTCCTGTTCTAAGACCCTCATGACCCCTGTACCTCAAAGTTGTTTTTTCTGTCCTTTGTGAGCATCGGGAGGGATGGTTCCAGATTATTTCACATGGCAGTATTTATATGTGAGCTAAAAACCCGTGGGGTGCCAGACAGTCTCTTCTGAAGGTTTGCCTCGGACTAATCACGATGTTACACTATGAAGAAATAGTCTGTGTCAGGTCACAATGGACTTTTTGATAGACACCTGCTGAAAATGGAGAATGATAAATATGATTGGAGAGCATATTATCTTAAATCAGAATGTTTACATATTTTCATGTTGGTTAATGGAATTTTCTCTAAATAGGAGCATATATACTCTGGCGGTCCTTCATTGATTGACTGTTACATTCTTGGACAGCACTGTGGTTTGCACGGCTAAGATTATGATCACAGAAAAGTATCCAGACTTGAGAGAAAAACTCATGCCACGGATCTACTCTGTAGTTTTAAAGATTTCTTTTTAACTTTTTGGATTTTAAGTGTGTGGATGCCATGTATACAGAGACACTTGGGCGCCAGAAAGAGCCAGATTCCCTTGGAACCACAGTTACTGGTGTTTGTGAGCCACCTCGAGTGGATGCTAAGGAGTAGACTGGGGTCCCCTAAGTCACCTCTCTGACTGATGCTCTATTTTTTTTAACTCAATAAATAAAAGTAGAAGGTGTCAGTTCTTCGAGCAAAGCAGATTTGTTGATTTTAAATACATGCTGCGGGTAAGCCATCCTTCTCCTGAGTCACTTTCATGAATTATTCAGAAAATATTTCCTAGAGGCCCTCACGTGAACGAGAATCATGTTATCAGACTGTAACTCTACTCAGAGCCTTTGAACGAGGTGGGGAGAGAGGAGAGGGGAAAGAGGAAGAAGGGAGAGGGGAGAGGGGAGAGGGGAGAGAGGAAGAAAGGAGAGGGGAGAGGGATTCAGTCCTGAAGCTATGTCCACAGAGGGAGGGGCAAAGCTGGAGTTCTTCCTGAACTGCTTTTGCTCTGAGCTGCCTTGAGGGGAGCAGAATCAAGCTGTGTGTATATGTGAGTCAATCATTATTATTTTATTTTATTTTATTTTCAGTTTCAAAGCTCAAAGTTCAAATCGCCCTCCAGATCCTACTAATTTGGAAATATATCCAAAGAATTAGAAGAGGTTTTTATTAACAACTTTATAAGCAACCAGAGCCATCTTGGAGGAGAGAGGAATCTGTCTCCTAAGGACTCCTTCCTTATGCCCCTCACAGCTCTACCCTTTGTGAACTGAGGATCAATAGACCTGACACTTGCACCTAGGAGCAAGAGAAAACCTGATTCTGAGAGAACACAGGCCTGTTGGGGCCTGTGGGAGACAGAACGCTCCTGCCTGGGTTCACTGATTAGAACCTGGAAGCATAGTCGCCCACACTAACCCCACAGGCAGCTCAGCAAACCTTCTAAAGGCAGTGCCCCAGAGCCATTAACCCCACTTAGCCTTTGATTGTCCAGCAATCCTCTTTTCTCTAAACAAATACCCCTGAACAAGAAGGAGAGACAGAAAGGGAAATGCCTTGCCTTTGGATACTAGAATTCCTTTTAATTATTAAAACATTAAAGAGCACATCTGAAAAACACCTCATCTCTTCTTTCACCATAGCTTGAAGCAGAAATAAGATCTAGTACATCGAATGTGACTCCAATTTCTTGCTCATTTTATCAAATGATGCAGACTTTGATAGTCGATTATCCTTATTCCTCAGCTTAGAAATAGCTATTGAAGACTTAGAATGAGTGGCTATCCATCACAGGGGCCAAACCATGTCCTGGAGATGGCTGAGCTAAGTGTTAATTGTTTTAAATTACCTCTTACATTTTTAAAATGAATATATTCTAGACATATTTCCACCAGATATACCTTCACTTGTTTATAAGTTTAGAGAGAGGTATTTCCCTTAAAGTGACTCCTTAGAAGAATAAACCATAAAAGCAAAATAAGTCACAGAAATACTCCATTGTCCCATTGTAAGAAGGCTTTCAGTAGCTGCTGGGCCAAGCCTAGAGCTTAACAGAATCCACTTCAGATAAAGAAATCGGATAAAGAAACAGCTAGCTCTAAACGGGGCATCAAATTGCAACTGACCCTTTTAACAGCTAATACATGTCCTGGGAGAAAAGACACAAATGCAGAGGTGAAGGTCGTCTGTCATTTGGATCTGAAGTCACTCCCCAAAAGACTTGTGCGCTGAAGGCTTAGATCCTATGCTTCTAGCACCCTGAGGTGCCATCAGGGTGTCATAGAAATTTTAGGAGATAGGTCATTGCAGGAGGAAGTTGGTCCATTAGAAGCCTGACCTTTAAAGGGGCTTAGGCCATCTGTTAGCCTCTAGTTAACTAAATCCGTAACTGATGGTTGAAACTCTCAGAAAATATACAGAGAGGTATATATATATATATATATATATATATATATATATATATATATATATATATATACTGGGAGGTACATTATCCAAGCTTGCAGAAGGCGAGTGTTGTGTTTTCTGGAGAACTGTGAACAAATAGCTATTCACCCAGATAGGATCCTAACTGTTGGCCAAAGAACGTTCCCTTGAAGTGCCTCTTGATCAACCAATCAGTTTACTAGGGTCACTTAAGGAGCATGGGATGGGTCACTTAAGGAAGCATGGAAAACTTAAACACAGCTGACTTCCTGCCCAGTTTGCAGGCAGCTCCTGCTAGACTTCCCTGCCCCAGAAATTGCTTACCACTCTCATAATCTTGGGTATAGATCTTTTGCATCTTAGAATTTGTCTGAACCTCCTGAGCCTGATTAAAAGTTTTGTGAGCTTCCTTAGTTTTAGTGACTCTTCTCCACCTCCCCTTCCAGGAAGGAGTGTTTACACTGAGAGGAAGTAACTGCCTGACATTGGGTTATCACATATCCCTGGAAGGGAACATCAGGGTAGCCTTATGAGGGTACAGTAAATCTTAGCTCAATGAGGTGATATCAACAGTCTTGTTCTCAGATCTGGTCGATATGACTAAATCATAAAAGCAGTTTCAGGGCAAAGGGACACCAGGATGAGGGGTGCAGAGCAGACATATTAACAGGATGAAGACCATGTGCTCTGGCACTCAATGGCTCTTCAAGTACATCACCAGTGACAGTTTGTTGCTACAGCTTACAAGCCTCGGGGTTCAGCTGGTGCATGACCTCACAATGGTATAGACTGTGCTGCTTAGATGATAACAGACAGGAGACAGATAAAGCACCAGATAAAATTTATGGCAGGCAAAGGGCCTTCCCTTTTATCAAAAGGGTCATAATGCAGAAGTGCACCCGGGCTTTGCTTCTGTGTGATAACTCAGGAGAGAAACACCCAGCCACATGACACGTTGGCTCGAGGAAGCCCAATTGTCCAGCCCCAACATGGCCATTATGCTCACTGGAAATCAGAGCGATGCAGAATTTAGAAGAGAAATAATACGGAAGTTGAAGCTTTTTCAAGAGAGTTGGAGTTATTTTTGTGGAAACTCAGCCAAGACTGTTTCTAATGTAGAGGACACAGTAATGCAGCAAAAGAGATTTATAGGGGGGAAAACCCAAGGACTTTTTAACACCAGTAAGGCAAATGCCTTTGAAATGGCCTCTCAGGTTGCTGCAACTGTAACCAAACACACACAATGGATTCTCATCATTACGAGTGCAAAACTGGAACAGCCAGAGCCAAGGATAGAAAGGCTAGAGAAAGATGAATTGCTTGCAGCTGGTGAGAAAGAACATGGAAATCATTTCTAAAATTATGAGATACAGTGGGATCTTCCCTTGACTCGGATATGTGTTTATATAGAAAAGGGTTAGCACTAGGGACCCTTCTAAGCATGCTCAAATAGGCAGTACATTCTGATCATCATGCTTGGTTTAAGGTCATAGTTCAAGAAGTTAAGACAGTAGAGACATATTTTGGATATGCTCAGCTGAAGATTAAGGTGAACATGGTTCAGTGGGTAAAGTGTTTGCCACACAAGGATGAGATACTAAATTCAAGTACCCATCACGCATGGTGCATCTGTAACACCAGGTGCTGCGGACAGAGATAAGTGGACTCAAGAGATCCACTGGCCAGCCAGGCCATACTAAATGGCAGGCTCCAGGTTCAGTGTCAAAATAAGTAAGTTGGAGCGCTATAGAGGAAGAAAGTGTAGGCTTCTGGCTCCCTCACACACGTGCGTGAGTGAGTACACCTACCACCCACGCCCACAGCTCCAGTGGTAGCCAGGAACTTTGTGGAACTCACTCGGTTTGTTTCATAAAAAGGATACACAGGAATACCCTCTGGAAATGCTCAGCTGTCTACAAATGTTCTAGCCGACAAAAAGGAAAGGACTCCCTGTAGAAGTGTTAATACAAGTGTTTGCTTCTCAAGGAGCCCAGCTAACCTGCTGCTAACACTGCTAGTGCTCCACAGGCAGGTAGCCAAGAAGGACACAGAGCAGGAAGACTGCTCCTGGGCTTGTTTTTCTGCTGAGCTGCTCCTAGGAAGCTGTTTACTACTTTTTTCTCCCTCTCTCCTCATGCTTAGCTGAAACATGAAATTCTGAGAAACAGCTCTATCCTTCGAATTCTTCTAGAGGCTTGACAATATGGTTAATGTCCCCTTAAAAGGAGATCTTTGTATATTGTATAAATAGATGTATATATTTATATCAGATTTCTAGGTCAATTCAAAGAATTGCTCTAAGTGTTGTCTCCTTAGCTTGACTACAAATTGAATTGTATCGAGCACTCCTATGTTGTGAGCATGTTGAATCAGTTGTATTGTTAGAATTCTCATCAGTGGCTATCCAGTGCTTAATATCATGAACTTGAAATTTAAAAACAGTTTAAACATCGTTAATATGGGAGTTCAATGTTCTTTTCATTATTTCAAGAAAATATGCTTAATGTGTTTTATTGAAGTCTCTATGCATTAATCTGTTTTAAAGCCAACCGTTTGCTATCTCTTTAGACTCCTTCAGAAAAGGACACATTTGCCTCATTGAGGGCTGATTATGATGATAAACGTGGTATGTTGAATAGAATGAGAAGAAACAAGAACTCCCCTAATCTTCCCTTAAATACAGCAATGTTTTTCTTTTCTGAGCATCCTTACTAGGGGTGTTTTCCACGTACGGCAGCATGGCACCTTTGAAGTACACTGATTGTGTATTTTGTCTTGAGTGATGGCCTGTAATTGTTGTTTTTGTTTCTTGTTGTTTTCTCCTTTTTAAAAATGAGGTCTAGACATACAGTACAGGCTCTCCTTGAATTAATGACAAGAACCATCGTGCCTCACAACCTATAATCTTCAAACTCTGGGTAGGCATCTTGTCTGTTTGGAACGTGATATAGCATTAATCCACCAGATGGGAAATCCTGTTAAAAAGTTAAGCTGAATAATTATAAAATAGTTCTTTAGGCTGCAGCAAAGGAATTATCAGATTTAATTACTAGTCAGTGAAATGCGTGAATTTTCTAGACACGGTAGCATTCCACAAAGATGGGTTTCTTAACGCTATCATTATTCAGTGTGTGTGTGTGTGTGTGTGTGTGTGTGTGTGTGTGTGTGTGCACGCGCGCGCCTTTCAAACAGCTTTTAAAAACAATAGATTATTTAGCCAGGCAAAGTCTTACCTAAAATATCCACCTTGATAACCACTGTTGCTGTAGATAGAAGCAGAATCGTTTTAGCAATTTACAGTTTACTTTAGTCCTTGTTAACAAGAAGACATGATGTAATGGAGAGAGCAGTGACTGTGCCCAACCACAGGACTTGTCAAATAAGAGCTGTCATTGATGGTTGGTGCTATATCAGCTTTAATGGCCTTTCCTAATGTCATTATTTTTTGTCATTGCTTTTTATGAGACAGGGTCTCACTATATAGCTCTGGCTGTCTTGAATTCACTATGTAGACCATGCTGGCATCAAACTCACACCGATCCACCTGCCTCTGACTTCTGAGATCTCAGATCAAAGCCATGTGCCACTATGCCAGACTTGTTATTGCTTGAAGTCTCTAAATAACCTAAATTCACACAAAGAAAGCTGTGTCTAAGTGTTTTCTTTATGTGGCTTAAACCTAGGACATCGGACATGCCGGACAAGTTTATACCTTCAGATGTCAAGTGCAGTGTGTGTGTGTGTGTGTGTGTGTGTGTGTGTAGACCAGAAGTAGATTCAAAGTATATTCCTCAATTACTTTCTATCTAAGTTTTTGGTGTTTTTTTTTTTTTTTTACCAAACTTAGAGTTCACAAATTTGGATAGGCTGGTGTGTTGGGTTGAACAGAATGTCCCTTATAGGCTCATAGATTTTAATGCTTGGTGATTAGGGAGTGATATTATTAAGAGGTGTGGCCTTGTTGAAGGCTGTATGCCACTGGGGATGGATGGGCTTTGAGGTTTCAGAAGCTAAAGCTAGGCCAAGTCTCTCTCTTCCTGCTGCCTGCTGGTCCTGACATAGACGTCTCAGTTATCTCTCCAGCACCATGTCTGTCTGCAGTGTTTCTCACCATATCAATAATGGAACAAACCTACAAATTCAAACCAGCCCCAATTAGATGTTTTTCTTTATAAGAGTTGCTGGGTTCCTGGTGTCTCTTCACAGCAGTAGAACTTTGACCAAGGCAGCTGGATATCCAGTGAGGCCCAGGGATCTCCTTTTTCTTCCTTTTTGGTCCTGGGGTTATAGGTGTATGTCATCATTACACCTGACATTTGATGTGTGTTTGGGGAATCTGAACTCAGCTCTTCATGCCTGCCTGACGTTTTACTGACTGAGCCATGTTCCCGGTCCTCCACTCCATTTAAGTTACTTTTAACTAGTGAAATATGGCCAAGTCGATAGGCTGTTAAATCTGCGACTATTCAAGGTAAGATAGTTATATGTATTTTCACAGATACAATTAAGGTTGCTGAATAGTTGGCTTTAAGGTAATCAAAAGGTAGATTATTCTTAGTGTGCCTGACTTTAACATAAAAAGTTCAAAAGGCATTGCTTTAAGTTTATATGCTTTAAAAAATTGTTTTGGGGCTGGTGAGATGGCTCAGCGGGTAAGAGCACCCGACTGCTCTTCCGAAGGTGATGAGTTCAAATCCCAGCAACCACATGGTGGCTTACAACCACCCATAACAAGATCTGACGCCCTCCTCTGGTGCCTCTGAAGTCAGCTACAGAGTACTTATGAATAATAAGAAACGAATCCTTGGACCGAAGAGACCAACTGGAGCGAGCGGGGCTGTCCGGAGTGAGCGGGGCTGTCCGGAGTGAGCAGAGTTGAGCGGAGCGAGCAGGGTTGACCAAAACAAGGAGAAAAAAAATTGTTTTGTTTTTTTTTTTCTTGTACTGGGAATTGAAACTAGGGTCTTGTGAGTGTTAACTAGGCAAGCTCTCTATCACTGCTTCATATTCCAGCCTTCTTTCTGTTTGTGAGAAGGTCTCACTAAATGGCCCAGGCTGGCCTTGAACTTACAGCCTCCTGAGTAGTTAAGTTCACAGACCTGTGATGCCAGGCCCATCTTTTAAAACATTTTTTAACCCAGCAGTGATTGTACATACCTTTAATCTCAGTACTCAGGAAGCAGAGGCAGGTGGATCTCTGAGTTCAAGGCCAACCTGGTCTACAGAGTGAGTTCTAGGACAGCCAGAACTACACAGAGAAGCCATGTCTCGGAAAAACAACAACAGCAGCAAAAAAAAAAAAAACCCCAAAACCCAAAACTAAAACAATAAAGAAAGAAAGAAAGAAAGAAAGAAAGAAGAGAACAAAGCACAGATTTTTAAATTGTTTTGTTTTTAAACCATGGCTTAAAAACATGTTTTTAGCTACCCAAAGGTACTTTGGAAACCCTTCTGCTTATATATCCTTATAAACATCTTGGAGAAAACATGTGAACGTCAATCTGTCCAACCACTGTTATCATCATGACTTTCCTGAGCTGACACAGCTACTCTCTGGTAAGCTATGGAAAGGGTGGATTCAGGAAGGATGGGGATCTGAAAGAGCAAGCTTTGCCCACTTCAAGGACTATTCTATTATTATTATTATTATTCTATTATTATTACTTGACACAGAGCCTATAAGCCCTGCTTTTCCTGCCGCAACACCATGCTATCGAACTTGTCAATAAACACCTGCAAGCAGTCAGTTCTAAGAAAACAAACTAATGAAAACAGCCAAAAAAGCCAACGAACAAAACAAACAAACAAATCACACTTGCAGTTCAGAATTGTGGCTTAGCATTGTTTCTGAAACTAGAGTCGTTCAAGATTACCCAGTAGGGACCCAAAGGGTGTTATAAGTCACAAGCTGAAAATGTTGAAATAAGGACCTAACAAGTTCACAGAGCTCACATGGGGAATAAACCAGGAACATGTGCAAAACATAAAAGTTACATATAAACAAAGGAAGGCTGTATTTCACGGGGCTGTGAATCCAAAGGGCTCACGTTTCAAAACCAGATGGACCTTTGCTGCTTCACCGCAGCTCGGTCATTACCACCTGTGGAGTCTCTAATGAGTGAGTTTACATCTGGTTACTTTAGTATTTTTATCTGGAACAATGTCTTCTCTATGGCGTGGTGAGAACTAAATACATGAAAAACTTTCACTTCATTCGTTGACTGCTCTGTACAATATAACAAAAGTTAAAAGAGAGAAAGAGACAAGGGACAGTGTAGTCCTAATCAAGTAAATCAATCTGTTAACCCTTCCAGTTCAGTGACCAGCCCCGTGCAGCTCTCTCACCGTGCCATATCTAACCTCATGACATCTTATTTTGGATGTCTTTTTCTTAATTTCCTTAATTCCTAATCATATTGATGATTCAGGAGGGAGAGCCGGGTGCCCGCAGCCCTAGCATGCCTTGGAGACTCCAGCCAGCGGTACCCATGCTGAGTATGAATGGGCCACTGCTATGGGGAATCCTGGCTAGGATCATCTTGACAGTGCTGCTCAATCCATGAGCTCATCAGAAGGCATAAGCCAGTTCCTGCCAGATTTAGTGAGGACGTGTACTGTCATTACTTTTCTATTGCTGTGCTAAGACACCATGACCAAGACAACTAATAAAACGAAGAGTTTCTTTGGGGCTTGTGGTTTTAAAGGATTGGAGTCCACAACGGTAGAGTGGACTTAGAAGGCAACTGGTGGCCGGAGCAGCTAAAAGCTCACATCTTGAACTACGAGGAAGAGGGAGGCAGAGAGGGTGCACTGGGAATAGTCTTTTTGAAACTTCAAAACCCATCCCCAGTGGCCTGTGTCCCACAAAGCCTGACATCCCAGTCTTTCCCAAGCAGAGGAAAAAATTAAAAGTGCAAACATTGTAAAAGCAGAAGTCAAACTGTTCCTGTTTACAAATGACACACCGTATCTAAGAGATCCCAAACACCGTGACAGAAAATTCTAGAAACGATAAACAAATTCAGCAGTATGGCAGGATACAGAATTAAAGTGCACAAAGCAATGGGCTTTTCCCATTCACCAAGGTCTCTAGGGAAAGTGGTCTTAGATACAGTCTCATTCAGGGCAGTGTCAAAGAAAATAAAATGCCTAGGAATAAATTGAGCTATAAAGCAACATGAAATCCCAAACATTTCTGTTAAATGGTCAGTTGGATCATATTGAGTGAAGTAACCCAGATCTGGAAAGACGAACGCTGTATGCTCTTTCTTATCTATGGGGTTCTTAGCTCCAAAGCTGCAGATGACATAACTTCTGAGTACATAACCTGGAGTAATTGCAGGGAAAAGTAACAGTAAGAATGTCTGAAAAAGTCATAAGGAATCAAGCTACCAACTGCTTAACTAAAAATACCTATAATACATATATGTCAGTGTATAAATGCACATACTTATTTTAAATAAAATTTTCCATCTTGGCCAACAATGTGATTGTGTCTCCCAGAAATGCTAGAGACTACATTGATGATAATGATATAATAATGATATAATAATGATATAATAATGATGATAATGTCATCCCCACCTGCAGATGACGAACCCTCCCTGCTCCCTGTGTCTGGTGCAGTCATAGTGAAGTTTGTGCTCAGTGTACTCTGATGTTCTTCGATCTGCTTATGGCCTAACTTGGTCATTCCCATGTTATGTTAGCATCCTCATGCAAAGTATCATGGCTTCCTGCTAATTAGATAAAGCTCGTGCAATGAAATAAGGTGGTTGCTGTCTACTTTGACTGTAGGTGATGGCTTCAAAGCGCGCCATTATCATTAAAAAGAAATATTCATGCTGAAAACTTCTCTGATAGAGTTAGGAAACCAAGTTCACTGTATATCTCATTTGTAAAGATAACGATGGGAGGGGTACAGTCTCTGCTGTTGGGCAGAAAAGAAGACAATTACTGGGACATAATCAATGATCAAAGATCATTTAAGAACCCTGGACTCTGAAGCTTCAGCTTTCAATGTGCCAAAGCAGGAGGTTAGAGAACACTTTTTGCTCCCATCAGGGGGTGAAGGAAAACCTTCTCTGTTCTGCTAATGCCTCAGGGGCTCACACCACAGAACTGTCTGAACCATAGAGTGGCTTTCACAGTCAGTGAGGGTGGAAATGACAAGTTACCAAATCATGTGTTCTGCAGAACATGTCTGATTTGCATTCTCCTAACAAGTCTGGAGATCCTAGCCGCCAGCCCCTCTTCAGTAGCTTTATCATGTTGCTGATCCTCCTGGGTTCTGCTCTTACAGCATCTGGGGTTGGGGGGGTGCATAATCTTTTATCTTTGTGTTCTTCACTTCATAGCTGCAAAAAGGCTGTCGCACATGAAACACATGTCAAAAATCATGTCTATGTTACTTCAGCAACACAAGGAAGAGAGCAGTGCCACCATGTCGTATTTTTGATCAAAAAGATAAGCGGTTTCCATTTCTTGTCTGAGCTACAGATCTAAGCTACAGTGAGAAAGCATTTACATTCTCTAGTTCTCAAGATGGAGGTGGGCAAGGAAGAGAGTTTGGTAGTATCAAGAGAGTTTGGTAGTGACTCATTGGTACCGCCAATCCATGTGTCTGCCCCAGATAGGGACAGACAAAGCTGCTGAGTCACAATTGTTCCCATCATCCACCCAGAGGACAGACCTTTGTGCAGAAGAAAATGTGACAGTAACTGATGTCTGGAGGGAAGCAACCATGATCAAGTCTCAGCTACAGAAGGTCTGGTCTTCCAATGAAGAAAACAGTAACTTCCTCTGGAGTAAGATGAAGATTCTAAAATTATTAGTAGTAAAGTTGCTCAAAACCTAAGATACGTGTACACTTACATCACTGGGTGGATATGCATTTTTTTTTTATAATTCTAGGAAAATGCCATTCATTTCTGTCACTTATTATTGAAGGAGCATACCACCCTTCTGAAGTTGTAACCAAATTTTAAGATTTTGGGTTTTCTTCAATGTCAAAGATCTTCCTGGTTTATTTTAGACGTAAAAAATAATTAAAAGATAATCCTAAGATTATGTATGAAATCTGGCCCATTCGTTGAACAATAGGGTCTTAGCGACCTCTGCCTTCCACCTCCCAGGTGTTCAGGCAAAAACTAAAACACCAGCTGTCGCCCTGAAAGACTATATGCTCTTTCAAAATTTTCCTCTTTGTTTACCTAGTAAAGAGAGGAGGTTAAGCCAATAGAGAAAAACAAGAGTAATTTTCAAAGAGATCTACACTGTTATATTTTATTATGAAACAATAGAATGAATCCAGGGATTGAACATAATAAGGGCTGGGTGATGAGACTGGGTTTTGAGATCTGTGCAATCCTCCCATTGGATCTCTGTGTGAAACAAAATAACAAAAGAAGAACTAGAATATTGAAAACAATAGTACTTTTTTTTTTTTTTTTTTGGCCAGGGGGCTATCTGTGTTAAGGGAGGACAAGATCATCACGTTTCCTCCCTCCCTGAGCTCAGAGGGTAAGGACAGACTTTGTAAGAAGAGTGGGAGGGTAACCAAAAAGACTGCCTCCAGCTCTAATTAGCAGGCCTTGTGACTCACTGAGTTGGCGTAACTACTGTTCACCTAATTTCCAACGAAAACAGAGTGCTGCTGGTGAGGCATGTTAAGGGCCTAATGACACTTTCAAGTACACATGGTATAAAGAAAGGTGTTTTTTTTTTTTTTTTTTTTTTTAATAACCATCCACTTGGAATGACTACAGAGGAATCTAGTACGGAATAGCGCCAACTAGGAAGAGTTAATTATCTGAAAAGCGGGTGAAAACAAGAAATGGTGAGTTCTGGATCACAGAAAAATCATTTAAGAAATGACTGACATTTCTAAAAATTTCTGCTGCTCCGAACGTTGCCCATAAGCGAATGCTGGTGGGTGTCGTACAAAAGGATAAAGCACGTGCTGCTGCCGGCGAGAAGGAAAGTGATCTTTGAGTTTCAGGTCCGTGAAACAACACTTGATATACCAAAAAGTGGTTTTGAACCATAATCTGGCCTGAAAAACACCAGAATGTTCTGACATCCGATCTACCTGCAATCAGGCCGGGCAGAGACAAATGCTGAACACCTGTAATCAATCCCGAGACACCTCAAGGCTCTGAGGGGAGAAAGGCTTGATCCTGGGAGCCCCAGACTAGCCTACAGTACAGTAAAGTTCTATCTCAAAAGACTAAAGGAAGAAATGAGGGCCAGCTAAGAAAGCTGTGTGGAAAGAGTGATGACTGAATCAGAAATCACATCTCAATAGGACCGTGCTCCTCTGCCTGTCTCGGAAATGAAAGTGTGGAGCCAGGCTCAGAGCCCTGTGGAGCCAGGCTCAGAGCCCTGTGGAGCCACGCTCAGAGCCGTGTGGAGCCATGCTCGGAGCCTTTGTTTACTTGACAGCCCCTCTGCTTTTCCTGGTTTCTCCATCTGTACACTTCTGCCACTAAAAGCTGCAAAGATCTTCTGTGCTTCCTCCTCTGCCACCTGGACCGTAGCACCTTGCACCTAGGAAAATCTGGGTGTGACCTGTCTACCCCTATCTTTCTATAGCCCCCACTTTGTTTATAGAAACTTTTCTTACCACTCCAGGCCTCCACTCCTGCACAAACTCCCCGGTATTTATACTTGGTGCTATTAGGTATTCCCTCCCTCGGTTGGCTGTGCTTTGTGCTGACTGTTTAACTTTGTCTTTGCCAGCTCACAGATTTCACCTTCTGGACCGTCACCAGTGTATTCCCAGTGCTTGGGTACCTGTCTGCCATCAGAGAAAATACCCAATGAATGCGCAGAACCAACACAACTCATTTCAAACTGTTCTCTCAAAAATGAGGAGCATGCCTACTTTTCCCTGTGACGTAGATTAGGTATAATAAAAGTATAACCTGAGAAACATGTCACATATATATTTTTTTACTTCATTAAAAGCAGGCCTCACCGGGCGTGGTGGCGCACGCCTTTAATCCCAGCACTCAGGAGGCAGAGGCAGGCAGATTTCTGAGTTCGAGGCCAGCCTGGTCTACAAAGTGAGTTCCAGGACAGCCAGGGCTATACAGAGAAACCCTGTCTCGAAAAACCAAAAAAAAAAAAAAAAGCAGACCTCAAATTCAGTTTACAACCATTTGATTATGTGTCTGCTATGTTTTCAGAGTCTCTTCTACAACAGCTTTAACTCAAATTGTCCATCATCCCTTCCAAATGGAGTAGGGTGAATGGAATTAAATAGGCTCATGAAGCTAAAGTCTGTGTCTAAACAACTGTCCCCAAGTTTCAATAACCTGTATCTGTGTTTCTGCTCATTTGACTTAAAGTTATCTGACTCCTCCTAATAGTTTCTAAAATTATATGCATACACACTTCTATGGTTTATTTTTGAATCAGGTATAGATTTCTTCTTGTAGTACTTTGCTTTATATTTGGCTAATTTATAATTTACCCCTACTCTGTGGCATTGTAAAGCATATCTTTTAAAAGCAATAGCACTGGTCTGGACCAGTGACCTAATGCAGGGGCTGGCTCTCTGGATCAGGTAGTAAATGATAGTAGTAAACGATTAAAGGAAAAGGTCCCATGGTGAAAACTGCAGCTTGCTCGCACTTGATATAGTGAGAGCAGAGGCATGGGTTAGAAGAAGATTAAAGATTAACATGGCAAGGTCTGAAACACTGAGGAAGATTCATAAGAGTTGGATATGAAATAACCAGACTAGAAGGGACACAGGGTTCTGGGCCAGTGAAAGTAGACTAGTGTCCCCTCCCCACCCCCTCCCCCTGTCCTGGCTAGTCTCTTGTCAACTTGACACAAGTTCCAGTCATTTGAGAAGAGGAAACCACAGTTGAGAAAAGTGCCTCCATCAGACTGGCCTGTGTGTAAGCCTGGGGGTCATTTTATTGATTAATAATTGATTTAGGAGAACACAGCCAGTTGGGTGGGATCAGGTTGCCTCTCGGCTGATAGTCCTGGGTAGTGTAAGTAGGCTGACCAAGCCAGAAAGCAGCTTCTTCCAAGGTTTTTGTTTCACCTGCCATAAGGTTCATACCTTACACTCCTGTCTTGGCTTCCCTAAATAGACTGTGACTCAGGATATGTAAGTTCAAATAAACCCTTTCCTTCCCAAGTTGCTTTTGGTCCTGGTCTTTATCCTCAGCAATAGAAACCAAAGTATGATATCCCCAAACCCTGAAGAGACATGTAAGTCACTACTAGTTTTTCTTATATTCTTGCTTGTAATGCAGTTAAATTATACGGTTTGCTTCCAACAAAAAGTTCCACCCTAGAGACCTCAGACTACCCCAGGGACAAGCAAGTAAACATGAGATTAACCAAGAAAGACTGAAGCTACATCTTGGTGGTTGTGATAGGGTTAATTGTCTGGCCCAGTAAAACTACAAGGTAGTCATGTAATTGTGAGAACAAAGGAAGCTTAGTTTAATTAATAGCACTGGAAGACATCTGCAATATCAGACCTTTCCTGGCAAAGTGACTAATAGTTACCAGTCAATAACTAACACAGTTGGAGTCAGAGATGGACTGACAGAGCAGGTGTCAGCCACCACTAGCTGGCTAAGCACTATGTGAACAGCTCAGAAGGCTAAGGCCACGAATTTAAAACCATGTTGGACAATACAGCAAACTCCACCTCTCAAATATGAATAAAACATAACTTTCTAAAATTTTAATCAATTTTCTTAAGTAATGTTCCATTATCCTTTAAAATTACTCCTGAGTAGTGACTTGGCTGACTTAGATGAATTACACCCAGATGGACTTTCTACATAAATAGTTATTTACCAGGCCAAAGGCCATTGATGTTTTTATGTGATACCAGGAGGTTTATATCAAGAAAAGAGCCACTGAAATGAGGTCAATTCCAGATGAATTCAGGGATTTTAGTCCTTTATAGAAGCCAAACCCTTACGACTGAATAGTCCACTTCCTATACCCTTTAAAAATGCTAAGAGAAATTAGTCAGTGGCCCTGACTCTAAGCTCTGGAGGACACTGACTACAGTTCCAAGGGGGTACCGTTATCATTCTTCCAATCTGAAGTCCCTGGGAAACCATGGTGGACAGGAGGCTCACTGCTATTGCATTCAGAGGCACAGCTGAGTATGAAAATACAAAATGAGATGTTTTGTTTGTTCCTTAATTGAGAAGCAAACATAGGTAATCACACACAATGGCTACAGTTAACCCTGTTCCCTAACAATTTAGCCGGCCATGCTTGACAGGGGTCAGTCAGTAGGATTCCACTGGACTAGCCTCCTGCGCTCTGCCTGCCCAGTGGGGGTTGGGCCGGAAGGGCGCGGCGGGGGCGGAGCAGGTGGTCACGGGGGGCGTGGTCCAGAGGAGGCGGAGACAATATGGCCTCGCCCCTAGCTTGGAGGACCTAAGAGGCGCGGCCGGGGCCACGCCCCGGGCGGGAGGGCCGCTCTGTGCGCGCCCGCTCTATGATGCTTGCGCGCGTCCCCCGCGCGCCGCTCTGCGGGCGGGGCGGGTCTCCGGGATTCCAAGGGCTCGGTTACGGAAGAAGCGCAGAGCCGGCTGGGGAGGGGGCTGGATGCGCGCGCACCCGGGGGGAGGCCGCTGCTGCCCGGAGCAGGAGGAGGGGGAGAGTGCGGCGGGCGGCAGCGGCGCTGGCGGCGACTCCGCCATAGAGCAGGGGGGCCAGGGTAGCGCGCTCGCTCCGTCCCCGGTGAGCGGCGTGCGCAGGGAAGGCGCTCGGGGCGGCGGCCGTGGCCGGGGGCGGTGGAAGCAGGCGGCCCGGGGCGGCGGCGTCTGTGGCCGTGGCCGTGGCCGTGGCCGGGGTCGGGGCCGTGGCCGGGGCCGAGGCCGGGGCCGCGGCCGTCCCCAGAGTGGCGGCAGCGGCCTTGGCGGCGGCGGCGGCGACGGCGGCGGCGGCGGCGCGGGCGGCTGCGGCGTCGGCAGCGGTGGCGGCGTCGCCCCCCGGCGGGATCCTGTCCCTTTCCCGTCGGGGAGCTCGGGGCCGGGGCCCAGGGGACCCCGGGCCACGGAGAGCGGGAAGAGGATGGACTGCCCGGCCCTCCCCCCCGGATGGAAGAAGGAGGAAGTGATCCGAAAATCAGGGCTCAGTGCTGGCAAGAGCGATGTCTACTACTTCAGGTATCTCTCCGAGGGTGCGAGGGTGGGGTTAAATGTCATATCGGGGTCAGAGGTCAAGAGCTGGCCTGGGCCGGGGTCGCAGGGTTAGAGCAGAGTCCTGAAGGTCTATAACAAGGACCGGGTGAGCTGGTATGGAAAGGGGAGGGGGTGTGCGGCTGAAGCCCTTGGCAGAGGGTAGACCTCAGTGGAGTGAGGGGCACAAGTCTCTGAAAGGTCAGGGCACATTCTGTAGAAGGCTTCCGGGAAAATGGCGAAGAAAGGGTTAATGGGAAGGGATGGCAGTTCAGTCCACGAAAGGGTTAAAAGAAGGTGTAATTCATCGAAACTGTAAAACCCAGTCACTGTTGGCGCCTGTCCCAGCATGTCCCAGATTCATCATCAGAAGTGCGTTTAATCTTGCACATGTGGAAGAATTAGCCATCTACAGGAACAAAATTTCAGTTAAGGATACAGGGAGGTTTCACATAAAGTAGGCATTTGTAACTTCAGAAGCTGGAATGCTTTGGCGTGTTAGTATATTCTGGTTTTTTTTGTTTGTTTGTTTTTGTTTTGGTTTTTTCTTTTGTTGCTGGTTTTTTGTTGTTGTTTTGTTTTTTTTGTTTTTTGACAACAGAAGTTGTCAGACTCCTAGACCAACATTTGTTCCCCAGTGAACATGTGGCAATGTCTGGAGACATTTTTAGTTCTCACCTGGGGAGAGGGTGCTGTTGGCATCTGATGGGGAAAGGTCAGAAGTGCTGCTGCTGTACTGTATAGTCTGCAAGCAGCCCGTGCAGTAATTATCTTTCCCCAAGTATCAAACAGGACTAAAGTTAAGAAATGAATCTGAAGTGCTTCAAGGTTTTTCACTTGACTGTAATCTTGCAGTATTATGTTTATACTGCTCATGGCCTTCATTTGTGATAGGTGGCAAGCTCCGGGAAGGGACAGTGGCCTCTTGATACCATTGGGATCATAAACAAACTGACTAAATGTTCCTCCATACCATCCTACGTATAGGAGAGTACAAATACGGTCAACTCAGTAGTTTGGAGGTCCCTGTTTATGGACAGATTGAGCAATTTTCAGCCAGCGTAATATTTGAATGTTTAGGAACTAGTTGTTAGTCATTCAGAAGTTGGAGTAATGTGAAGGATTTTTCTGTTGGTCATTTAGCTAGGTCAGGGAAAATACACGTAATATTTTCAATTCATGTAGTTAAGTGTAAAAGGTTAAAAAGTTGTATACAGTTATATGCATCAAGATACATGACTGTAGTCGCTGCTGAGATAGAACATAAAGATGAGCATATTGCTTTCCCCCCTCTTTGGTGCTCCTGGTCAAACCCAGGACCTGGTGCAGCTACAGGCAAGAGTTCTGCCACTGAACAGTACCCCAGACCCTGAACACATTCTCACTGGTTGCTTGGGATGATTCGTTTACTATTTTTTCAACTCTTGAAATTAAAAAACAAAAACAGAAAACAAAACATTGTTTTGTAGTCCAATTAATTTTCTTCACTTTGAGACAACTTATTTTCAGTGTTGGATTAAATCGTCTTTGCACACACTGGGCAAGTGCTATAAGCTGTGTTATATCTTGCTCCCTGCCCTCTTTTAAAATTTAGTGACAAGAGCCTTGCCAGGCTTCCCAGCTGGCCTTGAATTTGCTCTGAGCTCCCGATGTTCTCCCATAGCCTCCTCTGTAGCTGGGATTACAGCTGAGTACCATCAGGCCCGGCTGGAAAACTTATGTTAGGGGTGTGTGTGTGTGTGTGTGTGTGTTTGTTTGTGTGTTTTAATTTCTTCATTGCTCTCCTACTCTCAGGTCCATTAGTTTCCTTTGGTCCTGTTACAGTTCCGTGTTACTCTGTATTTCCTTTTACTGTTACCCTTTTCTAAGTACGCAGTCATCTGCACAGGCTTTGTGTGAACCTTGCGGGCATCTGTGTCTTGGAGGCAGTTATATCTGACAAGAATTTTTTGTCTGGGGTTGAATCCCTTGGAGAAGAGCTTCATTCCCAGTTGAGCATTGTGGAATCTGTATCTCCTTGCTTATGAAACCTGTCTTGGGATATGTCTTGTTTGGTTTTGAGTGATGTATTTATAGAAAAGCTTATGTTTTTCTTTTCCTGTATATGTAGCTAGGAAAGCTAGTTCAGAAGCCAAACTGGGTGGGTTTATCCATGCTGTAGTCTCAGATACTCAGGAAACTAAGGAATTGGATCACTTGAGCCCAGGAGTTTGAGCCAGCCTGGTTAATATAATGAGACACTTGTTGGTAGAAATCCAGTAGAGATTGCTCAGATGGTTTGGTAGGTAACGATGCTTGTTGTCAAACCCGATGACTTGAGTTTGATTCCTGGTACAGACCTGACAGAAGAGGACCGACTCACACGTTATCCTCTGACCCACTTGCCGTGCTGTACACACTGTCTACCATAGACGCCAAATAATAGATGCAGATGTGTACAAAGAGTAAACAGTTTTAAACTTTTACTTTTATTTATTTATTTATTTATTTATTTATTTAAACTATTTTTTTTTAGGGTTTTAGAGACAGGATTTCTCTATGTGACCCTGTCTGTCCTCAGACTCTCTTTGTTGACCAGGCTGGCCTCAAACTCAGAGCTCTGCTTGCCTCTGCCTCCTGAGTATGGGGATTAAAGGTATGCACCATCATGTTCAGTCTGAAAATTAATAAAATAACCAAAGCTTTGGACTGTTGTAATGAATGCTCTTGTCTAGCATTTGTTATTGTTGTTGTTACTGAGATGGAGCCTTACTATGTAACTCCAGCTGCCCTGGGACTCTCCATATAGACCAGGCTGGCCTTGCACGCTCAGATTGGCTTGTCTCTGCCTAGGTCAACCTGGAGCTAGCCCTTTCTCTCCACCATGCGTGCTGACATCCAGCCAGGACTGGGGGCTCCTGCATAGGTTCTAGGGCTCAAATGCTAGCCCTCACACTTAGTTTCACGTTTTCTCCCTGCTGAGCCATCTCCTCAGACCTTGCCTAACATCCTCCGGCTCTGGGCTGGATCCAGTACTACAAGACAAAAGTAGACAAGCAAACCAGTCAGGTAGCCACAGAGCTCCCTTATGTTCATGGTTACATTTTTTTGTTTTTTGACAAAAAATTTGACAAAGAAAAAAAAATTTTTTTTACAAATTTGAATATTAATGGTTCTTGGTAGATAAGCCCTATTTAACCAGTTGAAAACCAACTTTCTGTACAAATTCATCTTTAGGAAGATCATCAAGCACCGTAGTGATAATTACATCTTTTTGTAAGATACTACAGTGTGATTTCTTGCACTTTAAAATGGAAAGGACATATAAAACGGATTTGACCCATGCTCACTTATTTAGGGCTACAAGGAGTGCTGTTTGGGGTTTGCCAGCATCTAGTTACAATAAATATGTACCTTGTGATTCTCCTGAGAGGCTGTACTCTGAAACACTAAGGAAGCCTCAAGTACACTGTGAAGTGCACAGCACATTAGTCTCTTCAACTTGTGATGGTAACTTTCTGTGATGGGTTATGAGGATAGACCAGCATAACAGTTCAAATTACTTCTCAGACTCAGATTTACATATTGCTGTCCCCTAGTGTACCTGCCTTTAAACAGAAGCTCACACAACTATATGTTAGCGGTAAGTAAGTTAAGGGGGAACTCTCCTGCTGGTAATGTGAACATGTGTCCAACTGTTCACACAGATTCTAGAAATGCTAACCATTGAATTAGCCTGCTCCTGGGGAGATTAAATTAATTCACGCTTATTAACAGAGGGTGTGCCTGACACTTATTAATTGGGCTGGAATTAAACACACAGGAAAAGCCTTAGGTTCTGGTGGAATATGTTTTGGCTGCATCCGGAAACTGCCAGAGTTGTAATAGCAGCACCTCTGGTGCCAGTTAAGCATTATAATTATGCCTTCTGTCAGGATTACTGAGATAGAGTTGTGGCGGTTCATACATTATCATCCAAAGCATATTTTAAAGAAGGGTGTGGTTTGTTAAACTACTGGGTCCATTGGTACAATTTCTGAAAAAAAAAAGATTGCCACATTTGAGCCCATAAACCAGTAATTTTCTTACTGGCTAGCATTTGGCTTTCTGTGTAACGCTGATTATACTTCCGTCTTCATAAGGTTCTTTAGGGGCTTGCTCTCTCTTCCCTTCCCCTCTCTCTCTTTCCCTTCCCTCCCTCCTTCCCTCCCTCCCTCTCTTTTCCTGTGCAGCTTTTGTTGGACCTGGTAATTGCCTTATAATAGCAGGCTGGCTTTGAAGTCATGGCAATCCTTCTGTCTCAGCCTCCTAAATGCTGGAATTGCGGGCACACACTACCAGCCTTGAACTAGGAAGTACAGGGCCCAGATGCTGTTGAGGGCCATAAGAATCACAAGTGATAGAAAATCTCCAGAGGAGGTGTAAGATTGGGCCTGGAGATGCTTCTCCGGCTTGTCGGCTTACCAGGGGTGCAGTGTGAGCGTGCTGCAGCAGTCCCCAAGCTCCCTGTTGCCCACTCTGGTGGGTCTGGCTGCCACACAGACCTCAGAGTATTTGACACAGGGTTGAATATTGTCCTTGCTCAGGTAACCAGACAGGCAGCACATACAGTGAGGAGTGACCTTGACCTTTATTTCTGCTCCCAATTCCAAGGGATACAGTGCATTGCAGTCCTAACCCAGGTTATTACCCTGAGCCAACCTTCAGTATTTGGAGTAAGTTAATACTGTATAATTTCCTTCATAAGTAGCTACTTAAGTGGACTGCTTGTGGAGATGAGACTTATATGTGGAAATTTTATAACCACACAAATTACAAATGTAGAGGCAAAGTCAGTAGGCAGGTCAGGATTATTTTCCTGCCACAGTGGTCCTTTCGCTGTATGCTAAGAGGACGGAGACACTTCTCCTTCCTGATTGCTGTGTGGGTAGACACAGGATGTTAGTAAAAGTAGCAGTCTCCAGAGGAGACCTCGGAGATTGGAGCATTGCATTATGGACTACGTAAAAGATGGGTCATTCAGCCATTAATAATAGAGTGAATCAACCAACATGGTTGGAACAAAGGTCACTGGGTCAGAGAAGCTGTCGAAAGGTTAAAGGGAGCCAGGTTCAAAAATAAAGAGCCTCAGATGCAGAGCTGATGGGAAAGGCCACTGAAAGCTATTACTTTTATTTTTTTTAAAGTTTATTTTAAACTTAACTAAAACATAAATGTTATCTATTCATTTGTATATACTAAAGATAATTTTACATAGAAGTCTTTTAAGAGGAACTGAGGTGAAAGTGCTGTTTTAGGTGAGTGCTTGGGGACTTTAGAGTCTGTTGTGACCCTCAGGTTACGGAGACCATTTTGACTGTGGCCAGGATAGGTTCAAATATGATTATTTAGTAACCGATCAGACATGGGGAAAGACGTGATGTAAGCGTGAGTAGTAACGTACTTGACAGTGTTGTGCAGGGGCTTTTGAAGGTCTGTGTGCTTTAGAAAAGCTTACATTTACAGGGGTGGGGGACTTGTGAGGACTTGGCCTTAGTAAGCTTTCCTGTCAGCTCGCACTATTTTCTGAAGCAGGGGGTGTACATTTTTAAAAAAATTGATTTGTTAGTTTTCTGTTATAGGGTTCGTATTGAAGTACAAAAAGATAACTCTAATTTTCACAATTTAGCCTCATCTAAAACTTGACTTCTTGGGTGGCCTGCTTTTAATGTTAAGATAATCCTTTTTTGTTTGTTTGTTTTGAATATTAACTTAAACTTTAATGATGTAACGTAGTAAAGAAATAACTTTGACAGTTCAAGGGATTAGAGAGATGGCTCAGTGGTTAGGAACACTGACTGTTCCTCCAGAGGGCATATTTATTACTAGTACCCACATGGTGCCTCAACTGTCTGTTATTCCAGTTCCAGGTTATAGATGGGCTTTGTATGTATGTGGTACTCAGAATACATACAGGCAAAATCACCTTACAAATAAAATACACTCAAAAAATAAAAATATGTTTTAAAAAGTTGAGGTTTTGGTTATTTTGAGCTTTTCCATTGTTAAAATAAATAGAGATTTTTTTGTGTGAGGGTTTTCCTTACTTTCTCAGTAAAGTTCTTGCTGATAGTGGTGGGTAGTGCGTAGTTTTCACCACGTTCACTCACCATCACTGTTTGTAGCCCTCTGCCTCCTGGAGATGCCCTGTGCCTCACAGGCTGCTGCAGCTCCTGCTGTGGTGACTGCCACACTGATAGCTCTCCTGTCAGAAACTGCTTTGAAGAAATGGAAAGCTATAGTTCATCATGTCATCAAAATATGTCCTGCTGTTAGTGAGGGCCTTCAGAGGACAGTTCCCACTGCACACTGCAGGCCTTGCGGGCAGGCCTAGCACGCTGTGGTTGTCTGGCTCAGGCCGTGGTGTTTCCAGGTGAGTTCAGTGTGATACAGACGCAAGCAGTCTTGAGTACCCTGGTATCACCTGTGCAGTGTTTAAGGTTTCTTCTACATAAACTTTGTTTTGGATAATTATATTTAAGAATCTTAAAGATGGAGTTAGGTTTAGCAATCACTTTAAACAGTTTTACAAAAATTAAAGAAATCTGGGCTCAAGTGATGGAATGTCCTCATATGAACTGAGAAATCCAACTCCTGATTTTGATTTTGATTTAAATAGTGGGTAAGAGAAATGAAAGGCATGATTGCAAGTTAGCTTCAGAACAGATAGGGGCAGTTGACAGGGAATTTTTCTCTGTGGCTGAAACTGAAATACTATTTCGTTACTGGATTAGCTTTGGTCAGAGCAAACTGAAAATGACTAATATCATTCACCAGTCTACTAACATTAAAAAAGCAATGCTGTAAACCTGAGTTATGAATCGATACTTATAAAATAAAAGCTTAATTGACATCATAGAATAGAAGCTGAGTCAATTTGCAAGTCCTAGTGTTTCTGAGATGTGGACCAGTAGCAGCCATCTTAGAGGGCGGATGGGAATGTAGTCATTGTGTGTGCTCAATCAGCACTCAGGGTAGGTTGCCATGGTGCAGATGATGCGAATCAATCGGCTGGGTACATTTCCTACTGGACTACGCTCCTGGTCCTTGTCCTCCCATTGCTTGGCTTCATCTCCTGTAGAGCAAGGTCCCTGGTCTTAAATTCCGGAGATAGGCAGGTTTACTTTCTTGAAGCATGTTACAGAAAGGACAGTGGCTTGTCCTTCTGATTTTGGCATGGCATACATATCTACCAGATGCTTTGGAGAGTCAGATTTACACGATAGGAGTGAAGTAGAACTTACTGGGTAGCAGCTGATATTGCTAACATTGAAAACATGACTTCTGCATTTTACTTTTTTTGGATTGTATAATTAGTGGAGTTTGTGAGACTTTTAAAAATTGTAATTAGTACTTTATATTTGTCTTTAAAATTAATTAACATAGGAGCTATTTTAAGCCGTATTGATATAGATCATACACTGATACAATCGGAATTGCTTCTTCTGTGCTAGAGAAGAAGCTGTTCTCTGGGCCCTGTGCTTGCTAGGCAGCACTGTAGCTCTGATCTGTGTCTTCAGCTCAGTATAGTCTGGGATTGAGTTCTCGGGTATTGATGTCTTTGGGGTCTGAGGAGAGAAGTGTCTAGCCTCCTTAGTGAGTTATCCTGTGTAGATGCTGTGACACTGGGGCTGGCATATTTCCAAGGTGAGTTTTAACATAGGAAATACCTTTTGCACATTCCATTTTGAAATTTACTAGTTCTTCCCAAATGTCTTCTCCAAAGTCCCCAGATGAATTGTTTCAGCCACATGTTAAGCAGTCATGTTTATCTTTTTGGTAAAGTTACTGTCTGAATATTTTCAAGTTCTAAAAATAAGTTGAAACAAGGTCCACACTGGATCTCAACTTTTTCTTTTGTTAAAAAGATCATTAGGAGGAAATCTGATTAAGAATTTTCATTTTATTTTTTGGAAAGATATTTTTCTCTTTTTTTCTCATGTACTGGAGATTTTTTCCCCCAACATAATATTTTTATTGCTTCTTTGGGGATTTCACATCATAGACCCCGCACATTCACTTCCCAGTCCTTCCCTGTCCAGGGCCTACCCTGCTCTTCTGACCTCTCTGCCAGCAAACAAGAGAAAATGAGTTTATTTGTGTTATCTGTCTACTCTCTGGAGCATGGTCAGACTCTCAGTGGCCCGCCCCTTCAACAGAACTGAGTTGTTCCCTAGACTGCTGGAAGCCATCTAATGTGAAGAGCCGCTCTTTGCCTAGGATCCCCTGCCCTAACTGGACTTCCTAGTTGGGCCTCAGTGGGAGAAGAGGCGCTTAGTCCTACTGAGACTGGATGTCCCAGGGCAGGGTGGTACCCAAGGGAGGCTTCTCTGAGAAGAGGAGGGAATAGTGGAGAGAGAGAGAGAAAAAGAGGGAGAGGGGGAGGGAGAGAGAAGACTGAGATTTGTAAAGGTGGGCCTGGAGGAGAGGAGGAAAGGGGCTTCGATTGGAAGCAGAGTGAATAAATCAATTAATTAACGAAAAAACCTACAGTTCCACCGCTTTCTGCTTAGGCTCTTACTATTTTCTTTGTGGGGGGAGTTATGGGGGGTAGGGCTTGTCACTGACGGCTTCCATGTTCCTCTTTCTCAACTGTGTGTCAGCAGGTATCAGTATCACTGCCAGAGTAGCTTAATGGCTTTCCCCTTGTAGATGCCAGGAGAGCATCCTGTCACTGAGCTATATTACCTACATTCTTTACTTCTTAAAAGCTACCCGGGCTGGACTTGCATTCTCTCTTGCCTCAGCCTTTTACAAGGCCTAGCACCCTCCCTCCCACCTTCCTCTCCTGTCTCCTTGTTTACTAGCCATTCTAAACATAGCTTTCTAGAATATTCTTTATCAGTCTCATGAGTTTGGATTGTTAGAGCTACATGGGTATTGTAGCATAATTAAAACTGTAATCAAAAATGACTAAGGAATACAATATTTTATAACTTTTCAAATTAATTTGTGTGACTTATGTAGTAAATCGGACTAAACATGATATTTTTAATTTTAAGATTCATCCCAGTGTGCTGTAAAAGAAAAACTACATTCTGTCTTACTCAGTTGATAAGGTTTCTTGCTCTCAGAAAGTTATTTTTGTTCAATGGTTGCCTTTAGATTGTGACATTTGAGAGTTTTAGAAAAAGGGGGTTTATAATATTTGGTTGTTGGAAGTATATAGGAATCAAAGAAACATACAGGAATTGTAAGAAGACAGTTTCAGAGGGTTGCATAACTGTTTTTTAATTTGGAATGAAGAATGACAAGGCTTCCTAGGGGACAGGACCCTTCAGGTGAGCTTGAAGGATTAGAAATCTCATTGACAGGTTTACCCTATCTGGAAACACACACAGGGAAGACTCAAAGACTTGACATATTTCAGTGACTGAGTTTAGAACTCAGGGTATCAGAGTTGACAGAAAAATGTCTGGAAACAGAGTGATTTACAGAATTTGAACTTGTTGCATGGGTAGCTAGCTGGGAGATGTGGGGCCTGAAGGATTCTTGTGTCTGTCCAGCTTTGAGGGCTAGGTGCGACATGGCAGTGATGGATGCTGCTCGCAAAGCTGGGAACAACTGATGGTGTGTAGGCAGGAGTGAGGTGGGCACATGTGGCCGGTGGGGATGCTCAGGCAGTTCTGAGAGTAAGCTGATGGTTGCTTCTGTGGTTTTGAGTGAGTTCCTAGCGTAAGTTCCACCTGGCTATGAGCACTCTGTGCTATCCTCTCTTCTTTCCCAGTGTGGATTTTGGTATGAGCTGCTTTATTTTATTCTCTATGGTCTGATGATTGGTGGCTGTAATAGTCATCTGTTGGATGAAGTTTGTGTGCTTTGAATTGTGTTCCAAGAATGCTTAAGGCAGGGATTGTGGAAACAGTGTTGATGGGCCTTCAGCTGCTAACAGGACTTGCACTGTGCTAGCCTACAGCCTGGAGTTACTTTCATCCTGAGAAGTGGTTTATTGTTTAGTTTTCTAACAATTTAAGACATCCTTTGTCTGTTGCACTCATTGTGACCACTTAGTGCAGGATCACAGCCTCTTTGAGATGCTTTCTGGAATTCTTAAGAATTCTCCTGCACACACAGTCACAGTTTGCTTTAGCATATTTGGCTCATAAAAATTGCAAGATAAGACTTTCGGGACATTACTCCCCCAAAACCAGTTTCTTTCAGACTAATGGCATAGAAAGCCTTTTAAGGAAAGTCTGTGCAGTTCTGGCACTTTTATAACTTCACATCTTCAGCAGTTTTTTTGTTTGTTTGTTTGTTTACAAGAAGTAAATTGTTTGTCTGACTTCTTTAGGATTAAAGCCCAGGCAGGTACCATCACACCTGGCTGAGAAGAAATTATTATTGATGGGCTAATTTTATTTATTTTTCTCTTTTAGAAGAGCTTTTTTTATTTTTACTTTTGAAATTATAATTACATTTATCCCCTTTTCTCCTTCCAACATTCCTTTATATCCTTCTCTGTTCTCCTTCAAATGTATGACATCTTTTTTCATTATATGTTATTGCACGTATATACATGTATGTATATACATATATATTTCTAAATATAACCTGTTCGTTGATAGGGTTATTTAAGATAGTTTGTCAAAGCGAGCCATGTCAGAATTGAATAAGCAGGTTTGCAGATCATACTGCTTGTTCGTTTCAGTTGTTACGGTAGTTTTAGTCAGAAACATTTACATAACAAAATTTGAGAGTTTTATTTTTTTCTGTTATAGATGTTATAAGCCTATACCAGATTATGTGGATTTCAAATGCATACGTTTTAAATTAGCTACTGACTTTAAAACTTTGTGAGCTGTTGGCATTGTATATAAACATGTTTTTATAAGACAGTTTGGTGATTTTTTTTTTTTTTTTTTTGGCTTTTTAAGACAGGGTTTCTCTGTGTAGCCCTGTCTGTCCTGGAACTCACTTTGTAGACCAGGCTGGCCTCGAACTCAGAAATCCGCCTGTCTCTGCCTTCCAAGTGCCGGGATTAAAGGCATGCCTGGCATAAGAAAGTTTGGAAAGAAGTTGTGAGAATGAAGACTCTTGTAGGGAGTGTGCTGTGCTGTGTGTGCTGTGCTGTGTATGCTGTGTGTGCTGTGCTGTGCTGTGCTGTGTATGCTGTGTGTGCTGTCAGTTCTCAGCAGTTAGCTGAGTGTGCAGTAGAAGGATAATCTGTAGCAGCATGTGCAGCACCTTCCAGTGTCAAGTGATACATTATGTCTTTCTTCAGAAAGCTAAGGAGTTCCTTCTAGACTTGTAATAATTCCAGAATTAAACCAAACCCCTACAAGTATAATTTGTAACAATTGAAACCCAGTACTGTTATATAGGGTTCTATTTGAAAAGATTATATAGGAGCTACTACTATTTCCCTTTGTACAATTAAACGTATTTTCTTCTAGTCCAAGTGGTAAGAAGTTCAGAAGTAAACCTCAGCTGGCAAGATACCTGGGAAATGCTGTTGACCTTAGCAGTTTTGACTTCAGAACTGGCAAGATGATGCCTAGTAAATTACAGAAGAACAAACAGAGACTCCGGAATGATCCCCTCAATCAGAACAAGGTTGGTAAATGGACTTGCAGCACTGACGGGCACTTCCTAGGCTCTCCACAAGGGCTTCATGTTGTGACTGGGTTGTTGAGATCTTGGTGGTCTGAGTGTCTCTCCACTATAAAGCCTTTTAAAACTTACAAGTGGGACTTATTTTTCTATATTGGAAGTGCTTCTATAGAATAAGTGTAAGTAATTGTGCACAATAGAAAACAGTATTTCAGTATGTCACTAGGCCAACGTGGACACCACACTTTGGGATTTTCTTTTTCTTTTTCTTTTTCTTTTTTTTTTCAAAACCTAGTTTCTCTGTGTATAGGCCTGGTTATTCTGAAACTCATTCTGTAGAGTTATACCCCTGCTTTTGCCTCCCAAATGCTGGGATTAAAGGCATGCACCACCACCATCTATCTGGCTTGTGGTTTTCTTAAAATAAATTTTTTCTGTTTCCTAAAAAGAGTCAGCATTACCACATAGTGTATAATTGCATAGTCAGGTCAGAAGTCATGCCTTTGATGGTGGTAATGAACCTTCTTGTAGACATCATTGTTCTCAGCAGAGTTTTTCACTAGCCCTTAATTTTCTTGAGCTCCTTGGTTGGCTATTCTGTAGCAATATAAATAAGTCACATTTGAATATGTTGATTTATTTTGATTAAAGCTTTAGAATCTTTTTTTAAAAAAGGCTTCTGTTTTTCCAAGGACAACTGACCACGTGTGATAGGACCCACAGCTAGCTCACTGTTGTGTGCTTCCTCTAGGCATGTTCTCACCTTAGCACTGAGGCGAGCTGAGGTGGACATCACTGCAGGTGCCTCAGTGATTTCAGTGATATTCTTTTCAATTGTAAATGGTTTTCATGTCTATACATTTAGGAGTCTGTTTGATGTTACCCTCAGCACCCCCTTGATCATCAGTCTTGTGAAAATACAAGGTGAAAAGTGGAGGCATTTCTTAGGATCTGACTGCTGAGGGCCCAGCCAGACCCTCCCTCCTTCCCTCCCTCCGGTGCAGCAGCCATTCAGGAAGCAGGCTATGGATTCAGGCAGGCATGGGCTTGGTGAACTGGCTATGCTGGCTATTAGATGCTACAGTCAGACACAACTTTCTTAGCCTCTGAAGGCCTGAGGCTGTTTGTAGAATTGGGCAATAAAATCCCCATAGCTTTATCATGAAAAAACATAGTGAGAATTTACATAAAATCATTTACCAAGATATTGACCCATGCTATTCCCCCCACCCCAAACTCCCTTTTCTTCCTTAAGGGGCAGCCACCTTTCTGAGCACCAAGCCATCTGCTTACCATGGTGTCCAGTGTAGGAGCTTTCTGGCGCAAGGTCTCTCCCTCCCCATCTTTTTTGTTTGGTTTTTGTTTAGAACACACACTTACACACATATACACACACCATGTGCATGTGTGTATAATATATACATGTATATAACAATTAAAATTTTCTGAAACTGCCACTTTAAAACTTTAGACACAGTGCCGCCTGCATATCTACAGAAGGACTTAAATATTTATGAAATGAAAAGAATGCTTTTAAATTACCCTGTTTGCAGAATCACAGTTTAGCCTCATTTTAATGTAATGTGAAGCTTTCCGCCCTGACAGTTCCAGCTCATTAAGAAGCAGACACTGATTGGTCTCTAGTTTGTGTGCACCTCTCTGCTCCAGCTCCTCTGGACCGCTCCCTCCCTCGCTCGCTCGTGCTTCACCCGCAGCATGGCATGCGCTTTCCAGCTCTGCTTGCTTCTGTGCTGTCTCCTCTGCTTGGAATGTGCTTCCCTTCCCCTGCACCTGGTGACCGCCTCAGCTGAGGCTCAGCTCCATTGCCTGCATAGCTGGGAATCCTACTCCTCCTTCCCTGTTTGTGGCTAGACTGTGAGCTCCAGGAGAGCAAGGACTTTCTTCGTTTTGTTTTTTGCTTTTGCTTTTGCTTTTGTTTTGTATAGTTGCCGCAAACCTTGCATGTAGCAGCCTATTAAATAAACTGCTTTACTTTCCGTCTGATTCCAGAAGAGTGTTGTGGTAATAAATGCTTATTCAATAAATTAGTACAACACACGTGTGGAAGTGCCTGTTGTTTTCATTGTGTTCTGAATGTATGACTTTTTTGTTCTGCCTGGCCCTGCCTCGCTCGACCTGAGTTATGTTTTAGGTAAGTAGCCACAATTTGGAGTTCTTGCCGTTTTACAAGGAGGAACACTGTCATTGCAAGCAGAAAAAAACATTTGTAGTAAAGTTAGCTAAATGAAGTTCTTCATGACAGTACTGAATAAAGAAAACTGGGAAATGTCAAGTGGCTAACAGAAATCTCTGTATGTAGTAAGCTTGGTCAAAGTCAGTTATTCATTGGGTAGTTTTCTCTTTTTAAGTTTTTTAAAAAGGATTTTCTTCTTAGAAATGGGGATATAGTCAACAAGTAGGGCTTTAAATAGGATTGACCAACTAAGCTGGTCTTGATGCATGTCTTCTATATCATTGCTAATGAATGGTATTTTCAAGTGTAATTAGAAAGATCCCTTTGAAGCTCTGTGAAAGCTCTTTAATTATACTCCAGGGTGGGTAGGGTGAGGTGAGCCTGCCTTCGGATTAACATACACTGCAGGGTGGGTAGGGTGAGGTGGGCGTGCCTCCGGATTAACATACACTGACTGCAGTTTTTGCACTTGTTTTTGCTTTTCTCAAATTTAGTTTTAATCTAACCTCCATAATGGGTTGCATTCTTGATTTGATTACACTTTATTGATTTTTCTTGCCTCGGCTATAATTATTTGCAGGCAACCCCATCTTTCAAGGTGACAAAATAGATTTGAAATACCAAGTAGGTTACTGACGATCTCCACAGGGTTAATGGGAGCAGGTGGCTCAGAATAATATGAAAGTAGCCAGCCAGCTTGAGTGTGCTGCAGTCATAGCAGTTTGATCACAGTGGAGCATTCTGGGATTGAAGTCTGTTAGCTTTAGCCACACGTGTAGTCAGTATGTAGCTGCATATGTCTGGTGTTCTTGGACAGTACAGTTCTAGAACAAAAAGGCAAAACCTTAGCTTCAAATATAAATTTGTGTGTGTGTGTGTCTGTGTGTCTGTGTATGCTCACACACATATTTCAAGGTTTCAGAGATAGGATTTGACATTTTAAGGAGGCAGCAGAGACAAATCACAGAGGTGTGTCCTTCTACAGAGATCCTTTTGCCTCTGATTACTGCGTCCTAGGATTAAAGGTGGCACATATCAGCATGTGAAACATGAATTAGCTTCTGAGCACTAGGTTTTGTGGGGACAGATGCCAGATTAGATTGTAATTGA
Organism: Mus minutoides; assembly: GCA_902729485.2. Taxonomy (NCBI): domain Eukaryota; kingdom Metazoa; phylum Chordata; class Mammalia; order Rodentia; family Muridae; genus Mus; species Mus minutoides. The sequence continues at coordinate 817,256 of LR749597.1, forward strand.
AAGATAAGATTGGTCAGAAGGAGCAATTTTTCCAGTAAATCTTCATAGGTAAGGTTGAGAGTCACTGAAGCAGAGATGAAAGAGATGACACTTCGGTTGGACTCTTGTCATTTCAAAGATTGGATGGTAAAAATACAGATCATGGGGCTGGTGAGATGGCTCAGCGAGTAAGAGCACCCGACTGCTCTTCCAAAGGTGATAAGTTCAAATCTCAGCAACCACATGGTGGCTCACAACCATCCGTAACAAGATCTGGCGCCCTCTTCTGGAGTGTCTGAAGACAGCTTCAGTGTACTTACATATAATAAATAAAATAAATCTTTAAAAAAAAAAGACTTTAAAAAAAATACAGATCATGAGAGAAGAAATTGTGGAGGTCAGAAAAATTAAATATATTTGCAGATAACAAGAGCATGGAACTATACTATTTTGGGAAGAATGTGAAAGGCACAGGAAAGTAAGGAAAAGGGATAGTCAGTTGATGGAGATTTGGGGGTCAGAAGAGTCAAAAGGCAGCCCTGAGTTGTGAGCTGCAGACAGGAGGCATGCATTACAAACTCAGATGCCTCATTGAGATCTGGAGACAGAGTTGCTGCTTTTTGACACACATGTAACTGATGGTAGGTAAGTGAGGTTGGACAGGGACAGATAGAGGTCTTTAAAAATGAGGACAGAATTTGGGCGGGAAAAGACAAAGCATAATGGACTGTAAGAGAAGACAGTGAGGGGGAAGATGGAGGAGCCACATGCTGGGCCTTTAAAGAAGCTGCTGCCTTGGAGGGAGAAACATTGGAGAAAGTCTGGAATGCAGTAGGGAGAGCAGAAACCTTTCTGATCCCTAGATACATTGTCTTAAGGCGTAGAAAAGGGGCCCCAGTCTAATATTTGTAACTTCCATAAAGATGAACTGAGATAGTGCCCTAACACAAGCACACCACCCCCAATAAATTAATAAACATAATTTAAAAGTTAAAAGAGCTCAGGGTGTAGCATAGAATGAGTTTAGGGATTGTTTCTTTTATATTAGTAAACTGGAACAGACAGCCTTCCTTTTCATGGCAATAATTTTGATGCAGATCTTACAGATTACATTTAATTACATTATTTTCATTTAGTACTTTTAAATTCAAGACAGAAAATAAGATTAATCAGGTTAGGGCTGTTCAGTGTAGGGCTAAATGTGTAATGACATTTTGACTTATTGGAAATAATTTTCAAAGTTGGGGCAAGCATGATTCTAAATTTGAGACTACTGTAGAGGAAGTCCCAGGAGGATATATTTGAGGGGGATGATAAGGTGATTCATCAATTAAAATACTAAGTGTAATGCAATGAACTAAGTAATGCAAAGGTGGCTAGGTGATATTTTAGGCTGAATGTTGATAACAAGTGTCTCTGCTGGTAAGTTTTAGATGAGTTCTGAATGGTAAGTGGCTATTCTTCAATAACCTGAGAGAAAAGCATTCTAATGCAGAGCAGAGAGCTTCTGCAAGATATTTAAAAGATGCACCAATATGTGAGGACAGAAAGAAGGTGTTAGATTGGACTGATTGGAGAGTGGAGCTCAGATGAGGATGAAGAAGATGAGCTGCTCATAGCTGATGCCAGCACAGGGTAATGCCATAAGGCCCAGGCTGGGTGCAGTTCCATGTGAAGAATGCACTGTAGAGCAGCAGAAACAGGCCTGGGTCTGAGTTGGGATGTGTTGAAGACTGTTGTACTTGACCAGACAGTTGATGATGACTTAGGCAGCGCTTGTTTTATGAATAAAAGAAAAAGAAGAGGTAGTAAAGAAAACTGGTTAGTATTTTTTTTTGTCCAAAGAGTTTATGGTTTTATGTGTACAGAAATATCCTTAATAAATGCTTAAAGGCTATTTACCCTAGCGAATGAAGTTAATATTAGAAGCATTCCATTTTTACTACAAGTTTGAGTCATACATTTAGAAATTTGGGTATAATAATAGTAATAGTGATAATAAATAACCCAAATTAGAAGCTTTCTGGTGAGAACAGTCTGGTGAGTAATGTGTTAGGTTTATCCAACTTTAGGGGATTCACATGTATCCCACCATGGTAGAAACTTCTGAAAGCACCTGGACTTGGATTTCACGTTAATAATGGAGGTAGATTTGAGGATATGACTGTGTGTGTTATGATATTCATGTAGTTTTATTTGGCGACTCATTTCCGCTAATGATTTTATTAAGTTTTGTAGGGCCTGAAGGGTTAGCCCAATTTTGCAGACCTAGAAAATGGGATCATTGTGATAAGGAGAACGCATTTGTGTGACTTTCCATAGTTCTCCCAAGGATGCATATACATGCCAAACAGAATGTGATATTCCCTGGAGCTAGTTACAGGGAGTTGTAAACTGACTTGGGTTTGGAGAACTAAGCTTGGGTCTTGCAAGAGCAGTAAGCACAATTAATTGCAGAGCCATCTCTATATCCTAAGTGTGTGTGTGTGTGTGTGTGTGTGTGTACACTCGCATGTGTGCCTGCATACTGTGTTTATGTATACTACACATATGCAAGAGCTCATAGAGGTCAGAAGAGTGTTGGATCCCCTGGAACTGGAGTTACAAGTGTTTGTGAGTCACCATTTGGATGCTGGGAACTGGTCCTGGGTTCTGCATAAGTAAAATGCACAGAGACATCTTTACAGACCCTGTGTGTACTTTTAAAAAGCTACAATGGATTGCTAGACAGCTTGCATTGTGGGTGTTTGATTTTGTGAAATTTGGAATTGCTACTTGGAGATAATCTTGATTCCACTCAGGCACACCTAAGATATAGCTGTCCTAGAAAACCTGAAAGTGTTACAGGTCTAAGTTTTGATAGCATGCCCAGTATTCTTTTAATGCAAAAGAGGCTACTGTTTATTCAGAATTTATTTGCCATAACAATTACAATCTTTTTTACTGATGGTCTCACCTCTCCTCCTTTTGGAATGTAAGCTCTAAGGCAAGGGCTGTTTATAAATGACATTTTCAGTTTCTGGTTATGACCCAACACACAGTAGACACGGTCTTTGTTCAATGACTGGCTAAGACTGCATCAGTGTCATTATCACGTGCCATTTTATTTGATCTGTAGAAGAGTCTTATACAATAATTATCCAGATTAACATATAAGGACATTGACCATAGTTGTAGTGAATCTTTGCTTTCCAATTGGGATATAAATATCTCTGGAACATGTTGTGTACTCAGAGCTACAGAATTAGCGTGGTACACGAATTATACTTTACAGTGTCAGTTATAAATGAACACTTTGGGTAAGTAGAGCAATTATTTCCAACCTGTGATAAGGTAAAATTTTATCGTCAGTTTGAAAGTAAACCTTCTATGTTTTAGTTATAGAATCTATAGAGGGTTGAGCTATCTTTCATATAGATTTTCTCCAAACCTGACAGGGCTGGAGATGGCTCCAGGGTTAAGAGACCTCCTGGTCTTGCATAGGCCCAGGGTTCAGTTCCCAGCACCTACAAGGTGGCTCACAACTACCTTGTAAGTGCAGTTCCTGATACTCTATGGCTCTCCAAGCAATATAACCAAGTGATGTACACACATACATGCAGGCAAAAACATTCATACATATAAAATAAAAGAAAAAGTAAAAAAAAAAAAAAAGATCTGCCTAAAGAAGGTGATACTTAGAGTCTAACTCACTATGCTGTAACATGTACATTTTCCATAGATATCTCTCTGTGAGATTTCTTGTAAGATTCTTGGGATGGGGTCAAACCCAGTGCTTTCTGTGTGCTATGCAGGCACTAACCACTGAGCCACACACATGCTTGACAGACATGACTTGGAAGCAACCGATGTCAGCATATCTTTGAAGCTTCATAAACTCTGCATGCTCTCCTTCAGCAGATCTCTGGAGATACCTGTGATGGGTTTTGGGTTTTGTTTTTTTTTCCACATTTTCCTCTGTCACCAACCTTCTGTTTTAGAGACCAGCATACTTCTCACTCACAGTATTAGAATGACATTAAATGTTGCCAGTAGAGGAACAGTTGGAAATACTGGATTGAGAAATGAATCACTTGGTAACAAGTTTTTCCACAAATAAAGCTCTGCTTTGAACAAATGTAGGGAACTTTATGTATCTGTCTACTGATTATTAAGTAATTTTTTTGATGGCTTACTGTGATATTTTAACACAAACTCTTTTAAAAGCAGCTCAAGGTCTGAGTCACAGGTTGAACTCATTCTCCCCAGTCATGTGACCAGGGCTTTGCAATGCCACCTCCTCTAGAAAAAAGGGAAGAAGAGTAGATGTTAGCAATTAGTAATTCTTATCGAAGAACATGAAGCTGTTTCAAAATTCTTCCAGTCTGGCATGGTTGTGCCATGGATTATGTGCCTATAATCCAGGTACTTGGGAGAGTGCAGCTGGATTTGAGACCAGGAGGCCAGCCTAGGCAATATGGCAAGAATTATTTCAAAAACAAGAAGTAGAAAAGGTCCCACCAACTTTTCCTTTGAGCTGTATCTCATATCTGAAGTTAAATATGTTTAGTAGTTACTTTAAAATTGTAATATACCATGTTTGGTAAATCAGTATTTTGTTTTTTGGGTTTTTTTTTTGTTGTTTTTTTTTTTTTTGTTTGTTTGTTTGTTTTTCGAGACAGGGTTTCTCTGTATAGCTCTGGCTGTCCTGGAACTCACTTTGTAGACCAGGCTGGCCTCGAACTCAGAAATCCGCCTGCCTCTGCCTCCAGAGCTTTATATGATCACAAGAAGTAGAAAAATATCACTAAATATCAGTTGGATAAAATACTAATTGTTTATTAGTAATAATACTGATAGAATATCAGCAAATATTTTTCAAGTCTGAAATTTGGAATAACTTTGGAAATAAAATTTTATATTCAAAAGAAACAAATGTAGGTTGCTGACATGTTCGCTTATGCATAAAGGATTGGTGGCTCCTTGGTTTGTTTCAGTGTAACTAGGCAGAGCCGCTGACAGTTGCATTTGTAATGGTCTCCATTAGGTATGTAATGGTCTACATTAGGTAAAATACAGACTGCTGTCAGCTTTAGAGTGCAGTGAGCGGCATGTGTTCTCAACATTGTGAGGAGGCAGAGAGAGAAACAACTGGCAGGCGCTGGTTTATAGAACAGTTGTGTAACCTGTGCAGCTCAGTGAAGTGCTCCATGGTACTGCGACCCCTCCCTTCCCCAGTCACACTTACTGCATGGACCTTAAGTCTTATGTTACAGGAAATTTGTGGAAGGCTATTGAAAGTAAAAGAAAAATGAAATCTCCTCATTTAACAGGACATGTTTTAAGAATTTTAAAGTTCATGAACTTCTGACTAGAGTGCTGGACTGGTTTATACTATTGCAGTGAGTTTGCTGGTTTAGTTTGTAATATAAAGGAACTTCACTTTTTTATGTATTTAAAGGGAGGATTTCAGTTTTATGAGCAGCTATAAGGGGGCTTCATGCCCAGGTGGTTGTTTTTAATGCCCAAGCTTATGGCAGAGTGCCAGTGATCAGGCAATCTCATGTAACAGGTAGCCGTGCATTCAGTGACTCTTTGGTAGTCCTTAGGGGAGAGTAACAAATCAGTTTACTGGTTTGGGGAACTTCTGGGAAGCCAGTCAGTCAACTTTGCAGATTGCCCACGAGAATATTATAGAATACAAAATCATCATGTTTGTAAACTATTTAAAAGGAAAAGAAAAAGAAGTATTAAAAATGGTTGGGTGAAATCAAAAGAATGATGAGGTACATTAGTATTTCTTTCACTGTGCAGTTATCTTCCTTAAGAATTAGAGCAGGGGGTGGGGGTGGGGGTGGGGGTGGAGGCAGTGTGGTGTGGTGCTGGGGAGATGGCTCTATGGTTAAGATCACTGGCTGCTCTTCCAGAGGTCCTGAGTTCAATTCTCAGCAACCACGTAGTGGCTCACAATCATCTATAATGGGAACTGATGCTTCATGCAGATAGAACACCCATGTACATAAATAAATAAATCTTTAAGAAAATAAAAGAATTAGACTAGGATTCTTTTTTTTTTTTTTTTTTTTGGTTTTTCGAGACAGGGTTTCTCTGTATAGCCCTGGCTGTCCTGGAACTCACTTTGTAGACCAGGCTGGCCTCGAACTCAGAAATCTGCCTGCCTCTGCCTACTGATTAAAGGCATGTGCCACCACACCTGGCTCAACATTAGTATTTTTAATACTAATAATTTCATATGTTGCACACATCCAATCTGTGGATTTAAGACTCATAGTGAAGAATTCTATAGTATATTATATACTTTATATGATAAATGTAGTGACAGTAGTTGTCTTCCTTAAGAATTAGGTTAGGATTCTTTAAGACTGAACATTGACCTTGGGTGACTTTGTTTAGGGCCCCAAGTGTTCTAAATGATATAAAGGAGAAATATTTGATGTCTTGTATGCATAACAGTGTTACTGAGGGATTTTTTAAAAATACACACACCTAGTACCCAAGAAAAAGCACCAACTCTGTCTACCTTTCATTCCAGCACTAGGGAGGCAGACAGGAAGTTTGCTTATTTTTGGCCAGTTAATCTAGCCACATTGGTAAACTTCAGGTTTGGTGAGACATCTTGTCTATAAAAGTAAGGAGGATAGACACCTAACACCAACCTATGGCCTATAGGCATACATATACACGCATAGCTATACCACATGTGCACAGACAGGCACATGCATGCATACACACAAAAGCTTGTGCCTGAGCCCTGTTAAGTAATGATAATAAAAAACCTCCCTGTGTCTGTGCCCATGTGCTCATGTGTAGGGCCGTTCCTATTTATGGCACACGTGTAGGACTCAGGACAATTTGTGGGATTAAATTCTCTCCTTCCATCATGGGCCTTCAAGGGATTAAACTCAGCCACAAGCTTCTTTATTTGTCTTGCTGTATCAAGCTGCATACTTTCTAAAGATGGTATCCTTAGGTGATTATTTTGCAGCCCATTCCTTGAATTTGCAGAGTTATAGATTATTGAGATAAAGCTAAGTGCTTGTACTGGCTAGGTTTGTGTCAACTTGACACAGCTGGAGTTATCACAGAGAAAGGAGCTTCAGTTGGGGAAATGCCTCCATGAGATCTAGCTGTGAGGCATTTTCTCAATTAGTGATCAAGGGCCCCTTGTGGGTGGCACCATCTCTGGGCTGGCAGTCTTGGGTTCTATAAGAGAGCAGACTGAGTAAGCCAGTAAAGAACATCCCTCCATGGCTTCTGCATCAGCTCCTGCTTTCTGATCTGCTTGAGTTCCAGTCCTGACTTCCTTTGGTGGAAGTGTAAGCGGAATAAACCCTTTGCTCCCTAACTTGCTTCTTGGTCATGCTGTTTGTGCAGGAATAGAAACCCTGACTGAGACAGTGCTCGAAACTACTGTTGTGATAGTTAATTTGAAGTAAGTCTATATCTTGGGGGATAAGCACATTCATTGAGGGAAGTTAGGATGAAAGAAGGACAAGAATGCATAGTATGCAGAAGAGGAGTGTTTGCTGTGGGCAGAGGAGAAGCATGTTTATAATGGATCTCAATATGACTGAAGAGGTCTTAGCTGCCTGTCACAGCTGTCCATCACAGCTGTCAGGTGATGCTTACCTGCTAGGCTTGCTAACTTTCAAGTAGTGGCCACAGACACTGTGCCTATACAGCCTATACAGTTCATGCAAATGTGAGTCCTCCAGGAATGCCAGGGGACACCTTGCATCTCTTGTGGGCAACTCTGACAAATGTTAACCCAACCAGGTCAGTGAGCCATTTCTCTATCTTTTAGTGTTTGAGAGAAGCTAGAAGAGTGGATTTCAGACTTCACCCTTAATCTACTGAAGATGATGAAAAACTGTCAGCACACATCCATAGTTAGACTTGGACTACCTGCCATCAATCAGGAATCTTTCTTTAGAGCACTGGTTCTCCAAATACAAGCATCAGCATCATTCACCAGTGGAGACCTTAAATTGATGCCAATTCCCTGGCTCCACTTTAGCCTAGCAGATCAGAAGCTCTGAGGATGGGGTCTCGCATCCTCTGTTAACAAGCAGGGTGGTTCCAATGTGAACTCAGATTTGAGACCTGCTATTTGGTAGTATGGAATTTCACATTACAATTCGGCATGATGATAGTAGTAAAGACATAAGCTCTTCAAGTATAAGTTCACAAATATATCTCTACATAGAAATGTCAGGCATCGGGCTGGAGAGATGGCTCAGCGGTTAAGAGCAATGACTGTTCTTCTGAAGGTCCTGAGTTCAAATCCCAGCAACCACAGGGTGGCTCACAACCATCCATAATGAGATCTGGTGCCCTCTTCTGGTGTGTCTGAAGATAGCTACAGTGTACTTACATATAACAATAAATTAAATATTAAGAAAAAAAGAAATGTCAGTAATCTCAGTGTATGGCTCTTTGTATCTTTTGTCAGAATCAAAATCTCAGTTAAATTTTTGTTATCTTTGCATTGGATATTACAAATGACATTAATGGGAGTTCTGTTTTACAATTTGAACTCGTTTGGCATGTTATTTACTGGATGATTCAAATTTGACAAATGTGTCATATGACTTTCCAAAGCTTTGATTTCAAACCTTGCCAAAAGCATGTGGGGGGTAACAAATAAAGCAAGCCTCTTAGGCTGGGCTCCTGCCCTGCATAGGCAGCTGAGCCACATAATGGGCTTCTGATCCAGCATGGATTATGTGGTGCGACTCTGCCTCAGCAAACGGAGCAGAAATGCACGGTGGTTATCCTTTACACAGTGTACCTGCATGCCCGAGGGTGTGGCCTGTGTGTTTTCTAAGATTTTATTATTTTATTTTATTATTTTATTTTATTTTTTATTTTTTTTATTTTATTATTTTATATTATTAGGTAGTTCTCATTTGCTGGTCAGACCCAAGTTGGTGCATGCAGCCGATAGGTTGTCATATGTCTACCCTTTATACAAGGACAGAGGCCATTTTAAACTTTTTTTTTTTTCTTTTTTCAAGACAGGGTTTCTCTGTGTAGCCCTGGCTGTCCTGGAACTCTGGCCTCGAACTCAGAAATCCACCTGCCTTTGCCTCCCGAGTGCTGGGATTAAAGGCGTGCACCACCACACCCGGCCTGACAGAGGCCATTTTATGCACTATATTTTAGGAGACTTGTTTGCACCCTGTTCTGTATGTGGAATTTGCCATTTTTTATCATAGGTGCTCAATTTTTGATATTTTCATTTAGGCATGTCTCTTCATTTTGTAAATATTTTAAAAAATGAATTCTGTTGACTGGAATCTATCTGTTCTGTAATGTGATTTTGTGGTGAGCGTGGTCTCACTGCTAATCAAGTTAAGTTTTAATGCTCATATATTTAATGCTAATATGTGTCCTATTCTTAGAATGTAGAAATAATTGTCATCCTGATTGCTGTCTTAATGTCTCATAAACATTCATTCAAATGTCCTTAGTACTCTGCTAATCAGATAATATCATACAAAGAATTAAACATGTACCTTACTTATGAAAAAAATATACAACAAAGGGCTTGAAATGCAACTTTAGAGAGACTGGAGAGATGGCTTGGCAGTTAAGAACCATATTGCTCTTGTAGAGGTCCTGAGATCAGTTTCAGCACCGACATAGCAGCTCACAACCACTTGTAACTCCAGGTCCAGGACATCTCAATGCTTCTTTGGCCATTTTGTGCACTGGCAGGCATGGGGTGCACATACACAGACTCAGGCATATATACATATAAAGTAAATAACATTTAAAAAATTATGTCCCTTTAGAATATTTAACATGCTGACACTGAAATTGTAATAATCTTATTTAAAGTTACAGATTTTGAATTTAAAAAGGTATTGATCCAATTTGTTTTCATATAATATTAATGAAAACACATTTCTATTCTCAGGGTAAACCAGACCTGAACACAACATTGCCAATTAGACAAACTGCATCAATTTTCAAGCAACCAGTAACCAAAGTCACGAACCACCCGAGCAATAAGGTGAAGTCAGACCCCCAGCGGATGAGTGAACAGCCACGACAGGTAAGAGCTCATTTGTCCTCCAGTTGTACTTTCCAGAAAATTCTGATATTTTTACCAGGAATAATGAAGGTAAATTCTGGCTAAATTGGAATGCATTTGGAAACAAGTTTTATGTTCAGTTTTATTACAGAGAATAACCGTAATAATACAAGACTTGATAAAATACTTTAAAAATTAAAGAGAGTCAAAGTAATATTATTGGCAATGGTTTCAATTTTTCTGTGTTATACCTACCTCAGGCTTGGTTGTACTAATCTTATTTTTTTAAAGGAGTTAATTTTCTAGGGATGGTATTAACTGGAAGGCTGAATCCTGAAGCTTATGTTGTGTTTGATTTGAAAGCATTTTCTGTTATTTGGAAGTTGATTCTTAACCCATTTGATTCTGATTTTTAATTTCGAGGAATCTATCTCAAACCGTTTGAAAAACTGAATTAGATACAGATTGCCAGTATGGGTATATTACTGTGAGATCCGTTTTTGTATAAGTTCAATGCGGTTTTCTCTTCCTTTATTTCTACAACTTCTTCCACCAGAAACTTTTCTTAGTATCTGAAAGGCCTCCCTGGTGCTCACCAAGGTCACATGGCCAGGGATGAAGACTGTATAGCCTTCCAGATGGTTCAGCTGACTTGCACCTCTTGTGGTCAGAAGTTAGGCACTCCATGAACTTCAGTCACAGCCAGGGTGAGAAGGTGGAGGGAGAAATTGAATTTCCTCTCTTTTCTCTGTTTCCTCCCACTTTCGGGCTAGGAGCCCTGATTGGCCTACGATAAGTATCTTTTGCTAGAATATTCTCCACTCCATCTTGTCATTTGATTTGTGTTTCACTAGTCCTTCAAGTGTTTCATCTTCACACTTCACAAAGGATTGGGCCAAATCTCTCAGACATTTGCTCTAGAAGAAACTACAGAAAAAAATAAAAATCAGTTCCCACATCCTCTGCAGTGTTTTTTCCTCTTCAGGTGAGCCAGGAAAACAGAAGATGTGTGGAGCCACATTGGATCAGCATCTTGCTATAGATGTCTCAAGATTTGAAGTTCTAAACTTGCTTTACTGTTGGTCCCCAAGAGATTCAACAGGGGCCATGTAAGTGTATCACATCAAGTATAAAAGATGCGTACCTGCATGTGCCATTAGGTTCTTGTCAACACAGAGTTGTTCTTTGGGCCATTCAGCTTTCTGCGTGAGGCTTTGCCCTTGTTTGACTCCCGAATTTAGGATAAATACACAACTTCTGGTGCTGGTGTGTTCGCGCCAACACAGAAGGGATTTTCCCATCTTGACCTCTGTCTGCCTTTATCCAGCTGTTCTCTGGTTGCATTATTTCATAGATAAGCTACATAGTCATGAGTATCTGTCCTCTGGCTTTTTGATGTTTTAAAATTTGTTTCCTTACGAAGGTTTTTATTATTTAAAAAACTTGGAAGTTTGTAACTGAGTAAAATGCTTCTCAAACCCCAGAAGAAGGAGGTAGAATATAACCTCTACTGGTACTATGTACATGGGAAAGTTGAAGAGTTTGCCTGTTGAGCACAGGTTTTATTTAGTGGGTTCTATCCTCATCTTTTCTTTGCTAGATCATTCTCAATGTTGTGTATAAACTTGTGTGCTTTATTTAAAGATCAATTGATTGACATTTTTGGTCATTTTAACAGTAACGTTATTATTTACTACACCTGAGTCCTTTATGCTGGATGTGGTCTTGGCTGTAGAGATCAGTAACCTAGAGATTTAAACCAGACACCAACAGAATGGTACCTTCCTATTCTTTGATTTGTTGAATAGTTTTGAGTTTTCTCTCTGTTATGATTTATGGGATTATTCTAAAATGAAAAGTGTGTGTCCCTTTTCCTCTGACACTTATCAAAGAATTTTAGCATCAATCTAGCACATTCTTTTGAAGTTTACTCTTTTAGCTGTTATAGACAGGTGGTATTATAATTATTTAGAAGATTACTTCTACAAACACAGCTGATTTTTCAATTATTCTCACGTAACCCGATAATATCTTTAGGATTTTTTGATCACACCAAGACAGTTTTTTACTCTTCATTATCTTCGACCTAACAGCTGAAGTAACATTTAAATGCTGTATTTTCAATATGAAGGTAATGAGGAGGTCATTTTTATAATTGTGTCATCTAAACAGTTTAGATGCAAATTTTTAATTAAATGATACTGGTTTTAATTATATTTTGGCACATTTATGGCAGACCAACCATTGTTGAGTAGATGGTTGATGAAATACATGAAGGCAAAAATAATTCTGATTTGCTATTATTATTTAGATCCAATAAAATAGGTCATCAGTATAAACTAATTATTACTCAATATGACAAAGTTATTTTTATTAGGCAGTGAATAAATTAGACAGTGAGATTTATATTTCTAAGGTTCCTTTAGGTAACAGGTTTTTTATTCTTTAAATATATCCTTCTCTTTTATTAAGGTGTTAAAGTTAGTGTTATAAGCATTGAACCTTAGGCCTAGAATCAGAATGAACTTTTTGGATTTTAATTCAAGCTCCACCCTCAGTAGGTTTGAAGTTATTGATGAAAAAAAAAGAGCAGTTTTGTTTTTTAGAACAAGCATTTTATGCCCAGATCATTATAGACTTGTTCAATATGAGTTCCGTAAATTATAAATTACCAATTTATATGGATCGATTCTTTTAAATGCTATTTCTTTAAATGTGTAAACCATTATATTTAAAGAGGGCATTAAAACAGAATTTAATATAACATAAAGTTATGTCTGCATAAATGAAGATTCCAAAGTAGGAATGGACTGTATTGTTCCTGGGTTGTTGTCCTGCATTGTGTTGCCCTGCAGAAGGTTAAGGAGCTGTTGTTTTATGTGTAGCAGCGGCATGTTAGGATGAAAAGATGGAGCGACTCTCCGAGCAGATTGGGACTCCTGTTGGGGAGGCCATTGCAGCCCTTATTTAACTAGATATACAAAACACATTTAAGGGGGATGGAGAGGTGGCTCAGCAGGTAAGAGTACTGAAAGCTCTTCCAGAGGTCCTGAGTTCAATTCCCAGCAACCACATGGTGGCTCACAACCATCTGTAATGGGATCTGATGCCAACTTCTGGTGTGTCTGAAGACAGCTACAATATACTCCTATATACAAAAATAAATAAATAATTCTTAAAAAAAATGACATATTCAAGTTTTTAAAATTGAGTTCTGATTGTGATAAGAACCTTTTCCTAGTTAGTTTTCTGACTAGGACAGTTATGTGGATAACTCGCTGTTTTGAGTTTTATTTCTTTAATATGGATGCATTGACGACAGAGAAGTAGAAACAGAACAAGTAGAAAAGTTAGTTAGAAATGAAGTGTGTGGGGTCTTGTGTTTTTGTGGTTGGTTTGTGGGTGTCTCTCTCTGTGTGTCATTCATTTATTTATACATTCAGGGCTATCCATGTTCTAAGCAAGTAGTCAACCATTGGCTACGTCACTAACCCCAGAAGGAGGAAATAATCAAAGCTGAAGTAGATCGTGTTGTGGAGAATTTCTTAGATGCTGACCTTTACAAGTTTTAAAAAATATCTTTATTATTTGGGTTCTTTATAAGAGAAACAAATTTGGGTAGGTAAAAAAATACACACTTTCTTTTATCCAATGCAATCTCAATTACTTTTTACCATTTAAAATACTTTTAGTATTTTAGGACATTTTGAAGAGCACAGTAGTGATTATGTATTTGTGTATTTTAAAATATTTCATGTAATACTATGCACATTTTTGAGTTTCATTTGATATGCTCCTATAATTTGTAAGTTGGCTATACTGTATGTTGTGCTAGTAATTGTACGTTACTATTGCTTATGATTTTCCTGGCTATCTCCCAGCTTCGTGTTCAGAGAATTTTTATACATAGTAAGTCTCTTCAATATGTTACAATGGTTTCCTGGGCTAAATTCTCAGAAATATAGTTAGCATGAACTTATAATTTTGATATATGCCATCACATTGATTTCCACAGAGTTGTACCATATTAAAAGACTACCCGTCAGCAAGTTAAGCACCTCAGTGTCGTTTGTCTTCAGTGGCACTGCATGTTATTTATAAAAGTGTTTTATATATATATATATATATATATATATATATATATATATATATTTATATTTAAATTAAAGTTTATTTGCACATGTGTGCAGTTGACTAGATCAAGGCATCTGTGTGTCTGTCCTTTTGTAAGGAAAACTCTTAGAAGATATTGGCTATATTGTTGTTATCCTGCCCTGTGCTTGATGAAACTTACTGTGGCATAAGCTAGTGTCTGACTTTCTCAGAACCCTCACTGAGTAGACTTGGTCATCTGCCTCTGGAGTCAAACTGTATAAACTGGCTTCTTCCACAGAAGAATCACTCCTTAGGAACATGTTACCTGCATGCCCCCTTAGCCTTCAGTCTCTTCCTTGTTTTCTTTAGCTCAGCTCTTGTATGGTGTCTATATATTTGCAATTTACATGTTATTCAGTTTTTCATGTACAAAATAGAGCTTTTATTCCTGCTCTGCCACTGAATCAAATAAGAAAGGAGCTTTTATTCTGCCACTGAAGCCACTCTTGCTGTGCTTACTGAAGATGCTTAAGTTAAAAGGCTAAGGCAGTCTCCTTGAATTACCTCCTGATCTCCTCTCCCCTTAGGTTACCATTCCTGCCTCTGTCTACTGTGTGTCGGGAGGGTGAGGTCTTTGTCACTGTCTTGTCTCACTCGGTCCCTGCAGTCCTGAGTGAGCTTTGGACTCTTGGCTCCCAGGCTACACGGTGCACCCTTTTCCCAGGCTACACGGTGCATCTTTTCTTCCCATGGCTCTCAGTGCATATGTTAACAGTTCCATGGTGGCACATGCCTTTGATCCCAGCACTTGAGAAGCTGAGGCAGGTGCATTTCTGAGTTGGAGGACAGCCTGGTCTACAGAGTGAGCTCTAGGATAGCCAGGGCTACACAGAGAAACCTGTCTTGAAAAACCAAAACAAAAAGCCAGTTCGCAAATCTTCATCTTTTTCCTGCACTTCACTTATTTCCACATGGAAGTATCCCAAGCACCTCTGAGTCAGCTTGTTACAGTCTGTACTGTCAACCCAACTGGTTCCTGTTTGTGCTCCATTTCATTAAAATGGCACTGCTCACCTTGCTGGGGGGGAGGGGGGACAGGGGCAGAAACCTGAGCAGTGTGCTGTGTTTGCATCTTAACCCCAAACCTTCCTGTGGGCTGTCTTCCTGGCCCCACCCTAACACTCCCCTTTGACAAATCCGATGTCAATTTTATGTTATCACCTTATCGCTGCACCCCAGGAAGCTTTCTGCACTTCTCTGCTTGGTGAGTCACTTTACAACAGAGCGGGCAGGGTTTCTTTACAGTTGTGTTTGCCACCTTTTCAGGAAAGGAGGGCATGAGGGAAGCCTTGTGCATACTGTCCTAGTGGAAGACAGCCCTCTGCTACTCAGCAAGAAAGAGTTTGAAAGGTTGAGATGGAACTCAGAAATTTAGGATTTTTAAAAAAGAACCTCTTGGCTAATGCACCACTTTGATTGCCAGCACTCCAGAGGCAGAGGGTGGCTATCTGTGAGTTTGAAGCCAGCCTAGGCTACATAGTGAGTCAAGGACAGTTGGGCTGTGTAGAATGGTTCTGTCTGCAAAAACAAAAGCAAGATCCACAAACAAAAAAAGAACTTCTTAGTACTAAACACATTTGTCTACATTATAGTCCCATTTAGTTCAAACAAGCAAACCTAAACAATAAGACTTGACACAGAGCAGAGTGGAATAGGTACTGGTGCACAGGTAGATGTTACAGCCCTTTGCTTCCTTCCCGTGTGTGCCCCCGGGTTCTGAGCTGAAGGTAAATCAACAGCAGACACTCTCCTTTCTTCCCACACCACAGAGTTACTATTTTGTCTCTGATTTCTGCCTTGCTCCCTACAATTCATCCTTCATACTCACCTTGCTTAAGGTTTCTGATGCTGTGATAAAAACCAAGCCTTTCATCTTACACTTCCATAGCATTGTTCATCGCTGAAGGAAGTCAGAGCAGGAACACAGACGGCAGGCGTCTGGAGGCAGGAGCTGAGGCAGAGGCTGTTGAGGGGCTTGCTCCCACCACTGGCTTCCTCAGCTGCTTTCTTGTGTAACTCCGGACCACCTGCCTAGGGATGGCTCCATTCACAGCGAGCTGGACCCTCCCACATCAGTCAGTCATCAAGAAATGCTCTGCAGGCTTGCCCTTAGCTCAGTCATGTAGAGGCACCTCTCAGTTGAGAGTCCCTCTTCCCAAATGACACTAACTTGGTCAATTGACAGAACAGCAACCAGGGCAAGTTCTTCTATCATGAAGATGTAAGGGTCTTTTGCTCAAGCCCCGAGGCTGCATTTTAGTGTTCAGGGTAAATTTAAAGCACCTTAACATGGCTTAATGCTATGCCCTCTCCATCTTTTAAGATAAAGTTGCCTGGGACTGATGGTAACAGATGACTTTAAGCTTCTGATGCCCGTGTCCACCTCACAGTTATCAGTTATGGGTGTGGTCACTTGTTGTTGCTCGGCTTGAACACAGGTTTTCATGCACGCTAGAGAAGCAGTCTCACAACTCCTAAGCTCCCCAAAGCAATTCCTCCAGATTATACTTTGTTGGTTGAATAAATCAATAATTAATCACTACAAATAAGTAACTTCTCAATTATGAAACAAATTAAAAATTAATAGACTTCCATAGACAAGTTATTAAGGAATTAAATTGGGGCACATGTTCTACAGGGTTTGTGTGGGGGTCCGAGGATGACTTGCAGGAGTCAGGCTCTCTCCTTCCACCATGCAGCTTCCATGGGTTGAACTCCAGTCCCTGGATTTGATAGCAAATGCCTGTGCCTGCAAAGCTCTTCTCAGTTGTCCTGGGTTTTACCACTCTGGCTCTGGCCTGCACTCAAGTCACACTCAAACTTGGTTTTCAGTTTTCTGCGCGAGTGCACTGCTTGCTCCTCTCACCCTTCTATGCCTTACTCATGTTTTGCACATATTCTTTCTAACCTTTAACTGGCTAGTTTAGACTGGTCCCAGAATGCTACACTTTTTCTGTTCTAAAAGCCTGGGTTTCATCAAGTCTGGCTTTAGAGACCCACCTGAGTGTTTTTCCTTCTTTCTTTTTGGATTGCTACCAGACTTTCCATGTCAGTCATCCATGTTTATTAATTGAATGGGATTCTTTTATTCTTTTTCACTTATATCCTTTATTGAGACATTAATATGGGCTCGGCCATTTCCTAACTAATGAGGATATGATAGTGGACAGGACAATGTCTCTGCTATCCTGGAGGTGACCAGCTAGTGTGACAGAGTGAGGTAGAAAAATACTTATGTCTTATACAATATTGAGTAGTACAAGGAGCGTGAGAGTATATGGTTTCTAAAAGGAGGCCTGGAGCAGTGGCTCAGCACTTAAGAGCACCTGCTTCTCTTTCAGCGGACCAGTATTCAATTCTCAGTAGCCACTCCGCAGCTTGTAACCATTAGTAACAGTTTAAAGTGATCCAGTTCCCTCTTCTGGCCTTAGAGGGTACTGGGGTTAGAAGTAGTGATCAAGCATGCATGCAGGCAACACACCCATACACACTAAAGAGAAAGTAGAGGAATGTGAGGAGAACATTCTAGACAGAGCTCTTCACCTAGCTGTTGTGCATAGTATAAGGATTGGCTTGTGGCTGGAAGATCATTGTAGACATTGTGATAGGCTGTTTGGACATAATCGATCAGGCCATGAGATAATTGATGACTTACTGACTGACTGAGCTTAGCTGCTTTGTGGGAAGAGTTTTAAAAGAGCTGAAAGACTGATGCCACCAGCAAGAATGTGGAAACAACAAAGAGTTGCTCAGTATTTTAAATAAATAATAAAATAGGAAGCTAGATATTAGAATATTAATAATCTTTATAATCATTGGATAGCAAAAGAGGATGGTTGGGGCCCAAGAGGGAAATCCAGTATAGAAATACTAACTTACTGTTCTTTCTGGGGGCAAGGATTCCTTACTGTTGGAGCATCTTATGTAAATTAGAATGAAGGTGTTTATAACTGCCTCACTTATCCCGTACAGTTTATGCTCCCAGCTCCTTAAAAGACATGACAACTGAAGTGAGGGTGACTCAGGACTTTTTCTCCAGTGTTTGGGAGCGAACCTCAGGGCTTTGCACTTGCCAGGTCAGTGACCTACCATGGAGCAAAATTCCTCCTAACATAGCAGAATTTCTCTAAAAAACTGAAATATAGATAAACAATATTAGCAGTGTCATAAAATGTTTCACATCAAGAGCTGTTTGAGCCTGTTATCCCTCATTTCTGTTCCCAGATATCATGGTTTTCATTCCTGCCCTTGTCTTTATGGTTACCCCTTTACTGTGTTTAACAGGAAAGCACTTGGCAGCGGGTGCCTTTGTGGTTAATTCTTAGTGCTGTCGCTTGTGCTCTCCCAGGGGATAGTGATGTTCTTTCCTCTCTCTGCTGCTCTGCTGGCTGTATCACAGCCTTAGGGACACTGGTGAATTCATAGTTATGGGTTGTCTTTAGGGTCAAAACATTCGCGGGGCCAGCCACATACCACAGTGGTAGGCTAGACTTTCTACATAATTATCATCTTGAGAACGTCTGCCACGTCCCTGCTGGTAATGTTTCTGTTTCTTGTTGGGTGTTTTAAAGTTGTCCTTTCCTCGGCTGAGGCTGTGTTAGTTCCTGAGAGCCGCTGTGCAGCTGGAGCCCTGGCCTGCCTCTGCTGAGTTTGTTTCTGCATTCCCACCCTCATCTGAGGATGCTCAGTTAGTAATTACGCCTCCAGGAGGTTGTCAAGAAATATGCTGGAAGGTGAAGGTTTTGAAAACTTGCATACTAGACTGACTTTATTTTATTTATACATACTAATTTTTCTGCTGGTGGGAGTCTAGATTGAGTCATTTTAAGGCCTTTGCTTCACTGTCACCCGCCTTCAGGGTCTCTGTTGAAGAGGCCAGCATGGGCTCTCACAGCCTGGCTGCTTCTCTGACTGTTTTGTATATGATGTTAAGGAATTCATTCAAAAACTATGTATAATATATCATATGTATTTATGCCTGTATTTTATATGCATGAGATAGCCACAGACTGGCATGGTGGCACATGCCTGTGATCCTAGCACTATGCAGGCTGATACAGGAGGATAGAGAATGTAAGGCTAGTTTGGTCTGTATGCTAAGACTCCTCCTGTTCCAACAGCAAAACAAAGGTGTGCCTGTGTGTTTCTCAGGTCTTTTCACTCAGCCTGGGCGTGGGTAGGAGACACATCATAATTTCTGTGCTTTGTTGGAGAACTTTTCTCTCTCTCTTTCTTTCTTTCTTTCTTTCTTTCTTTCTTTCTTTCTTTCTTTCTTTCTTTCTTTCTTTCTTTCTTTTCTCCTTCCTTCTCTCTTTCTTTCTTTCTTTCTTTCTTTCTTTCTTTCTTTCTTTCTTTCTTTCTATCTTTCTATCTTTCTTTCTGTTTTCGAGACAGAGTTTCTCTGTATAGCCCTGGCTGTCCTGGAACTCACTCTGTAGACCAGGTTGGCCTTAAACTCAGAAATCCACCTGCTTCTGCCTCCTGAGTGGTGGATTAAAGGCATGTGCCACCATGCCTGGCTGGGAAACATTTCTTAATCTTTCAGAATTTCCTTCTCTCTTGAATCCCTTACGTTTTAAATCTTTCTATGTGTAAGATGGCTTCCTAGACTATTTCTTTAATTTGCCCATGTTTGTGCCTTTACAGTTTTCATTTCATTGATCCTTTCCTTTTCTTTTACTGGTGATTCTTATATTGCTTCAAGGGAGTGCTCTAGCTTGTATTTCTAAGTTTGGGTTTAAACCAGAGTAGAACTCTTGGGTCATAGAGCATGTGTGTGTTGAGCTGTATAAGATGCTGCTGAACAGTCCTTGGTGGTTTTACGCCTGCACACCCATCAAAGGGCACAGTTCATGTCAAGTCTCTGTTGGCGCTTAGTGTTGTTAGTCTCCAGAAGTGTAAATATTTCAGTGTGTACTCAGTGGTATTTTTTTTTTATGGTTCTAGTGCACATTTTCTTGGTAGTAATGGCACTAAGAACCAGTTTTATGGCTTGGCCATATGGATAATCCTTTTGGATGTAATACCTCTTTAACACTTCTAATTTGTTTATTATTTATTATTGTGTGTAGATTTAGGGATTGAATTCAGGTCACTATCAGCTTGGTAGTAAGCAATGAGCTATCTTATTGATACCTCTACAAGTTTTTATTCATTATTATTATAATGGATTGTTTTTTTTCTCATGGATTTAAAGAGCTCTTTATGTATATTTGGATATAAATCCTAATATTTGCTTTAAGCTTGTAGATTACACTGTTATTCTCGTAAGATTGTTTTTTGAGAAATCTGTGCACATAATTTTAAGAACGTTTTTGCTGAGCTGAGACTAGCAAGGTAAGAGACCTCATCTGATAGCTGTTACACAGTGTTTATTTGTTAAGCTCCAGGCACCGATTTTAATTCTTAAGACAGTTATCAATGTAATCCTTTGGGTTATCTTCAGAATGCTTGCTTGCATTACATTTGAGCTACTGTCCACCAAGAATTGACCTTGTGTTTGATGTAAGGTGGATTTATGTCTCAATGTAAGGACATCCAGTTGACATAGCACTTTTTTTTTTTTTTTTTTTTTTTTGGTTTTTTGAGACAGGGTTTCTCTGTGTTCCCCTGGCTGTCCTGGAACTCACTCTGTAGACTAGGCTGGCCTCGAACTCCGAAATCCGCCTGCCTCTGCCTCCCGAGTGCTGGGATTAAAGGTGTGTGCCACCACACCCAGCTCCACATTTTTTTTTTTTAAACAAAATATTTGCCCATTGCTCTGCTTTGCCATCCTTGCCATAGAGGAAATGCTTACATAGGCGAACAAGGGCTTGTGGAGCTCATGTTTAGCCGATATGCCTCGACGTTTTTCATGGGGATACATGGCAGCAAGTTTTGGAGTCCTGCTAGTCTGCTTCAAGATGGTCGTTATATATATTGTTCTTCCTTCTCCTCTTCCTCCTTCTCCTTCTGTACTGTGAGTTAATGTTAGCACTATGCATGGTGGTCTCATTTTATATGCATCTTAGGATGATCCAGTCTTTCAGAGATGTTGTGAATATATGGTGCTGTGTGTGTGTAGACTAGAGTCTTCTTAGCAAAATTCAGAGAAACCACTGTAGCAGGTTGTTTTCTCTTCATTGACCCTGACATTTCCTTTTATCTTTGTTCCTTAGTCTGTTTTTAGGCCAAATTGTTATTGTTTATTTAGCTTTAGCATGAGACCACACACACACACACACACACACACACACACACACTCAAGATATCTCAAGACACACAGACATATATACATATATTTGCAGTTACATTATTTATGTTCAAAGTTTCACTTTGCACCATAAGTTTCTCATCATTTATCTAGTCCCTTTTTCCTGGGACACCAGGAGAAATATGGGTTGGCTTATGCTTGGCTTTGGATCTCTGCCGGTCATGGTGTTTAAGTTGCCTTAGCTGTCTATAGCCAGGCAGCTCAGGTGTTAAATGGAACTGATTTATTTATTTATTTATTTATTTATTTATTTATTTATTTATTGTATAGGACTACACTGTAGCTGTCTTCAGACATGCCAGAAGAGAGCATCAGATCCCATTACAGATAGTTGTGAGCCACCATGTGGTTGCTGGGAATTGAACTCAGGCCTCTGGAAGAGCAGTCGGTGCTCTTAGCCACTGAACCACTGAGCCATCTCTCCAGCACCTGGAACTGATTTTAAATAGAGCAATTTGACCACTGGACAGTGAATTCCTTCTAGATAGAAGCATCATTTGCCTATATAACCCTAATTTAGCATCTTATGTGTTTAACATTTCAAAAGTTGGTGAATTCCAAGTGCACCTTTTCTGGGTTTTGCTGTAGTTTATCAGTTTGGGGCAAGACCTTTTTATCCCCTCCCCCCCTTTTTTTGTTGGATGGAAACTCAGAGCTTTGTATGTTCAAGGCTAGCGTTCTATCACTGATACACAGTCCTGGAGTATTCTACCTCTGAGATCCAGACTCAGGTCTGGATGGTGTTCTAGCGTGAACCACGTACTCAGTCCTGGGGAATAGTCTACTACTAGGCTATACTCCTAGTTTCAGGTTACTTTATTCTCAAATCATACTCAGTAAATGCCTTATGAAAATGAACTTATATAAATGAATTTTGTAAGTCTAACATTTAAAAATTCTGGGCAAGGTGCTAAAAAATTGTAACATCAAAAAAACTTACAATTTTTCAATGTTGTGATAATCTGTGATAGAAATAGTAATCATTAGTGTTTGTAGTATACTATTGAAAATACATCTAAGAATAATAGGTATTGTTTTTCTAAAATAATACATGTGTTTAATGTTGCACCAGGTAAAAACTTTAGCTTCCAAACCAGCCCTCTTTGCATGGATATTTGCATGCCAGCTGTGTAATAACATCTGTGCTGTATTGCATGTTGCTGTGTGAGCAACTGTGTGGTAACATCATGTATTCGACCAAGTTAAAGACTACAGGCTAAAACTTTTAAAAAGTGAATTTTTTTTTAAACATTACTTGTTTCTTCTGTTTGATAAAGTATTAGCACTTTTCTCCTTATGTTCTGTGAAATTTATATTTCCTGTGGATTTTAGTATTTTATTGGAATACTACATAGTCTTTTTTCCCCTTTGAAAAAGGCATTTTAATATGCTGGTTAACAGAGTAGTGAATACTGGAGCACACAGAGACCCATCTTAAAGGCAGACCTAAGTCCCCTGACAGCAGGTAAAGATGGTAGTGGAGTTGGGTAGAGGGGTCTTGAGACAAGAATTACACCTAGAATTACAAGGTTCTGTGATCTCAAGCAAAGCCAGTGCTAATATTATATAGCCAGGGCAAAGCCTGAGTAGAAAGAAAAGAATGTGAGTCAGGATGTAAGAAGACCTTCTCTTCGGGAGGAAAGAGGCAGCTTGAGAGAGCAGCCACAGGGATGAGGATGTGTTCCGGTCTGAGAGTTCGAGTGAGTGGCTACCTTTAAGGGAAGGAGTGGAAGTGAGATGAGGTGACCTGGGCAGTGGGCAAGGCAGTAGGAGGAGGTAGGGCAGACCAGGGCCAGGGTGTGTGGCCGCCTCAGCACAGGAGCCGGACAGCTGAGGCAGAGGAGGATACTGCAGGCTCAGTGCCAGACACCTCTCTAGTAGCCTGGGACCAAGGCTTGCGGGCTCACTGACTTAGGTGCTAATATCTAGCTCATGATGTTGAAAATAAGCAGAAATAAATAGTTTCAAGAGAGTTTTAAAAGTCCTTTGCTTAGTTCCCTTCCTGAACTTTAGCATGTTTCTGAGTGTTGAGTTAATTTTTACTCCAATGGAGATTGTTGTTTTCAAAAGGGGAAATGCATTTCAAGATGATCTATAGGGTCAGACTCAGCTTCACTCTTTCGCATGGCTAGATTTGAAGGGATACTTTTCTGTGTGTTTTTAGTTACAGGAACCCAGGCTATACTGATTGCTGTACACTAAGGATTTATGTACATTTGTGTGTTCAAGACCAGCTTTTGTGTTGTGCTTTGTTACTATGTCTGTACTCGAACAGCAGAAGTCCCTCTGGTAGGAGGAGCCTGGCCTTTCACAGCTGTCTGAGTCAGTCTCTGCAGTCGTGTGCTCTGTGGTGCTGCAGCCATGGGTGAGAGCTCCTTCTGTGCGTCTGTCTACATTCTGATGGATGGTCATGGCTTTAAATAATTCAGACACTTTGAACTACATCTTCCAAAATAAGTAATCTTAGAATGGTTCTAGCTTCCCAGAACATCACTTAATCCAGTGTGTTTGAATTATTAATAATTAATACATGCTCTTTATAACCATGATTTTAGTCAGAAATTGACTGAATTTCAACTTTTAAAAAATATTTTATTACATGTTTTATACAATATATTTTATCATGTCGTCCCTCCTCAAACTCCTCTTAGGTCCTTACCCCATCTCTACCTACCCAACTTCATGTTCTCTCAGAAAAAACAAAGCCAGACAACAACAACAAAACCCTCAAAACAACAGGAAACACAAAAAATAAAATCTAGACAAATGAGCAAAAGACCAGAAAGAAAAAAAAAACCTGCCAAAATCAAGCAAAATGAAACAAGAAGTCCACAAACATCCTCTCCGTTCTGTCCTGTCACTCACGCTGACAGCTCCCTGACTGTTACCTAGTTTTCTGGAAGTGCAGGAAGAGGAAGCTAGCTCAGGTGCTTCGTGGGTCTTACAGGCCCTGAGAGGAGGAGCTGGGGCAGGGGCTGGCTCCCTGCAGGGATGGGGTTCCAGGCTGCTCTTGCTGTCTCTGTTCTGAGATCTGGGTCCTCTTGTGGTAAATACCTTTCCGTTCTGTGCTCTCTCTGGACCAGACATTTTTATCCTAAACCAATTTGTTTCTCCCTCTTTTCTCTGACACTCAGGGATGTCTGGCTAGTTTCTACACTTTTAGGTTGTTAGAAATGGCCTGGTGCCCCAGGCAGAAAAGGCTGCCAAAGATCCATTGTCAGAAAGCCAGCTTGGAAAACCTTGCTGTAGTCTCTTGTATCTGGGGAGGGCCTCTCTGTTCAAACCTGTTGGTGACTTCAGCACAGATCCTATCTGTTCCCCGTTCTCTCTCCTGCCTGCCATTCCAGACACGAGCCCAGGTCTCCTGAGGTTTCTCTGAGGGCTTTGCCATCATCACAGTGAAGAAACAGACAAACTAAAAATAACAAGAAATTATAGTTTGCAGAGCTCTTAATTAAAAGCTGCTTATGCCATCCACTGGACTTGAAAGAGAAAGGGATTCAGATCTTTTCTAGGCTTTCACTCATTTTGACCATTGATATAGGCTGCTAGGTGGACCACAGTACAGTGTCTGTGCTGCAGTAATCAAGAAGTTTGCAAAGCAAAGCTCCCCCCAGCCACAAATGTCTAAAGCAGGGCTTCCCAAGTCTGGGTGCTTCAGTAGCTACTATGAGGTTTAGTAGCATGGTTGTGCTAGGTACCTTGGTGCCTATGGTACCATCCCATCTCTAACAACCAAAACATGTCTGCCTAATGCATGTGCCCTAGGCTCTCCCCTTTCTACTCATAGGGCTCACTTGTGCCTTGGAAGTGGCCCCTTTCACTGTTCCTCCCAATGTGGAATTACAGGGAGGAAACCTTTTGCATTATTTTTAGCAAGAAACTGATGTGTGTGTATAGGATGAGGGTTACTGTGTAAGGACAGATTGATTTTCTGTTGAATTTTTGAAAAACTTGAGGGATGAGATTATGTTATAGCACCCCCCAAAGTGCAGTGCAGGGGCCCTGTGTGCAGTGCAGGGGGCCCTGTGTGCAGTGTAGGGGCCCTGTGTGCAGTGTAGGGGCCCTGTGTGCAGTGCAGGGGGCCCTGTGTGCAGTGTAGGGGCCCTGTGTGCAGTGCAGGGGGCCCTGTGTGCAGTGCAGGGGCCCTGTGTGCAGTGCAGGGGCCCTGTGTGCAGTGCAGGGGCCCTGTGTGCAGTGCAGGGGCCCTGTGTGCAGTGCAGGGGCCCTGTGTGCAGTGCAGGGGGCCCTGTGCTTGGGGTAGCTCCTGCAGAAGGAGATCCCTGGACCTGGTTTGGGGTTGTGCTCTTGGTGCCTAAGAATTCTTCTTTTTAAAAAGGGAGCTTTCTGTTTTCATGTTTCTCTGGTCTCTCAGATGATGAGTCTGGCACTGCTTCTGAAAGCATTCTCAATTAGCACTCAGACTGAGTCCAAGTGGGAGGAAGTTGGCTTGGATGAGAGTGAGAGGAAGGGAGAGAGAGAGAGAGAGACAGAGACAGAGACAGAGAGACAGAGAGAGACAGAGAGAGAGACACAGAGAGAAAGACAAAGACACAGGGAAATACTTGAAGTAGCAAGAAATCTTCCACAGAAAATTTGAGAGGGAAGGACAGATGCTTAAGCATGTGATAAGGCTCAATTGTTAATGTCCTTCAAAATTAATTTCTGTCTTGTTCCTTTCTACCTTGATATTTTTTATTAAAATGACAGACTGCTAGTTTTTAATCCACATTTACTATTAGGCATGCTAGTGAACTTATGGTTGTTTTGTACTAGATTTGTTCTGGTGTCTAGCAAACCTCATTAAGTTTCTATAATCATTTGTAATGGTTTTTGTTGTCACATTTCATAGGGAAGGAAATTGAGACTTATAGCTACCAAATTCATAAAGTTATTGAAAATCCAAAGCTTATAATATAGGCTGGTCTGAGTCTAAGGCTCACCCTGCCATTCAGAGTTAGATATTTTTATCTTCCCAAGTACCTGACAAGATGAGGTCCTGAGTAAATATGCAAGATATTTTTATGTCATGTGAAGTTTCAACACTGTAAAGATACTGATAGCTTTCAAATTGGGTATAATTGTAGTTATAAATAATGATGGTATATTTGGCACAGATATATTCAGCCATGGATATGAGAAATAGGTGTTGGTACAGATAGTTTAGAACAGTGTTCTTACAGAGTGAAGCTGGAAGCTCTTGGTTACACACACTTAGGAAGCAGCCTTTCTCTCCAGTCATTTCATGAAATACTTGTTCATATACATTGTCAGCCTTGTGGTCCTGGAAATATTTTCTTGAAGAATAATCTCATGCCGGGTGTGGTGGCACACGCCTTTAATCCCAGTACACCGGAGGCAGAGGCAGGCGGATTTCTGAGTTCAAGGCCAGCCTGGTCTAAAAGTGAGTTCCAGGACAGCCAGAGCTACACAGAGAAACCCAGTCTCGAAAAACTAAAAAAAAAAAAAAAAAAGAATAGTCTCATTTAAAAATTTCCATCCTCTGAAATTATGTTAGTTTATATGATTGGTGTTTGCAATTGGGCCCAAGAAAGCTTATTTTCAGTCTATAATTAATACTTAAAAAATCATGTGAGCTATCCAAAAAACAGTTTAATATCTCCCAGAGACTCTACACCAGTTTAAGCTAAAGGTATTGCTCACCGGGCCTCTTTATTCTGTAAAAGGAAAGGGCAGATGCCAGGCATGACTTGCCAAGTATTGTCTGTAGGCCCCTTAAATGATCCTATATTTTAAGTGGTTTCAGACTAACTCAGTAGCTTTCTTGACAGGTAAAGATAGATAAGTCTATCATCCATCTCGGATGTCACATAGAAGAGTCCAAGGCTTGTGCTGTTTGGTCCAGTGGAGAGCCAAGCACTCAGCACTCAGCACTCAGCACTCTTCCTGCTATGCTGTTTGGAGCATGACTGTTTTGTTATCCTAACCTGATTGTAATTCTCACTCCTTGTTCAGCCTTACCAAGCCTCAGCTTCTTTATCTATAAATATGAATTTATAGATATTTTCCAAAATGAAGCAGCAAGCACTGACTAAATTCCTAGAACAAAGCATTTAGCAGAGGGCTGGGTTTGTGGCTGGCTAAGTGATAGTTGTTACTTGTTGCTGTCTGACCTATGCCATTGAGATCCTGAGTATGTTTGTATTGCCTCAGCTGAACTTCGGACAAGCCCTTTCTCTACACCTAAACAGTCACTAGAGTTTTGACTACTTTAACAAATCATTCTACAGTGAAATCAAATGGGAGGGGAGCACTATTGCCCTCTAGTCTCTAAGGTATAGAGAAGAATTTGTGCTTTTTATATCCCCAGACATAGTTGGGGCTAAAATGTGCTGTTGACCGCAGAGTGCCCCTCTGTGGATACTGCCATTCCCTTAGCACAGCTCAACCCAGGCTTCTTATGCCTATAGCAGAATCTCCTGGAACAACAGTTAGGTAATGACACCCAGTGCTATGGACATGGAATAACTGTTAGTTAATGAAACCCAGCGCTATGGATGTGGAGGCTGTGGCTCAGGCTTTAGGCCATATATCTGAAATAGCCCACTATGGCTGCTCTGTGTAGAACTACTGAGAAATGCTGGTTACTGCTTAAGCTATTTCCTTGCTCTTCATTTCTGTTGGCCTATAGATTCGTACTGTACATTTTCTAGAACTACCTCTTAAAATCCTTCTCTAATGTTGAGATTAATTTTTTTGTCAGTGGTTGCCCTTGCTTTCTTTATTTTCACCAAACAGAGCTTCTTTGCCAGTACATGACCACCCCAATACCCACCAAAACACTGTGCATGGGATGGGTGCTCTCAAAGAATACTTACTGGGCTTGCTTCTCTGATTACCTTTTCCTTGTAAATCACCCTTTCTGTGCTGTAACCTGCACTGCTTTGGGACTGACCTGTCTGGGGCAACCAGGCCTGAAGAGACAACAAACAGTTACAGAAAGGTTGGTATGGTACGTGTGTGTGTGTGTGTGTGTGTGTGTGTGTGTGTGGTGTATGTATGTGTGTGTTGGGGGTCTGTGTAGCAATGTTACTCTGCAGGCATCTGAGAAGGTGAAGCTGTGGTTGGTACTTTCTGCAAACACTGTCAACATTGGTATTGAGATCAGTGGAAGGCCTTGACGTTCCCATGGATCTGGGACACTAGAGTTGCTGCCACAGTCATGCTCATGTCAGCACTCATTCACTGAGGACTCATCTGCTCCCAGTTTTTTACTTTCTCAGAGAGTGCTAGTCTGTTCAGAGTGTGAGTTGTGCTTTCAGGGTGATGATGATAAACATTCTAGCAACTCAGTTTCTGGAGCTCCAGAATTGCCAGCTTGTGACTTTTCTTGTGGCCCCTGTTTACTCCTCATCTTGCTGCTCTTCAGACAACAAACCAACCACAGCCCAAGCCAAAGCAAACCTCAGCAGTTAAAAAGAAAAATTCTACACTTGGATTTTGAAGTAGTTTTACTTTCAGTAAACATGTTTGGTGGCACATCTTACAAAAGAAGCAGCTTTTGTACACACATCATGTTTGCCCCTCTGGGAGGCCAGAGTAGGTAAAGGGCAGCAGCTGGGCCCCACTAATGCTCTGTACTAAACCAAGAACTGAGAGAAGACAGCACAGTGAGACACAGGCCTGGCAGTGACTACAGTGCTTTGCCCAAAGACACAGCCATCAAGGACAGTTTAGGTACTTTGGGGTTTTACATTGATGCCTAATCCCCTCTGATGCTTCTCTAACAGTTAGTTGGTTTACTTGACAGGCCATTGCTGAAACTACTGGCAATAGAAGATGGTGTTCATGTGGGAGCTATCTGATTTTTTCTAATATTCTGGATGGTGATAAGAAGAGCTTAGAGACAGTTAGAGGATTTTGTTGGTAAGGATTAGAAACATACCTAATAACCCAAGGCAATAGTGCTTTGGTTTTGGGACTTGATTCATTTATTAAGTCAATGTTTTTCTTAAGTATTATATGTATTGGACATTTGGTGTCAGAACAGGCAGGAAGACTGAATTGAGGACATGATTGAATTAGGCAGGTTAAAATCTCATTTTTATGTTAGAATTGAGGACAATGGTTGTGTTCACAAAGTGTGCTGGGAGAGACTAGGTAGATGTGGTAAAATGGGGCTCCTGTGATATTGTCATTGATTTGAAACAATCTAGAATCATCCAGGAAGAGAGTCTTCAGGAACAGTAATCAATATCTGGTTTTCTAGATCCTTTTGTGTACATAGCTGTGGAAGGTTTTTTGATTTTGTTAACTGATGTGGGGCAATGCAACTCATTGTGGGTAGCACCATTCCCTCGGCTTGGTGGTCCTGAAGTATATTAGGCCGGGCGTGGTGGCGCACACCTTTAATCCCAGCACTCGGGAGGCAGAGGCAGGTGGATTTCTGAGTTCGAGGCCAGCCTGGTCTACAAAGTGAGTTCCAGGACAGCCAGAGCTACACACAGAAACCCTGTCTCGAAAAACCAAAAAAAAAAAAAAAAGAGTGGAGAAAGCAAGCTAAATCACACGGGTATGCTACATTCATTCCCTCTCTGTTCTTCAGTGTGTGTGTGTGTGTGTGTGTGTGTGTAACTGCTGTACATCCCTGCTGAAATGAAGGACTGTGACCTGGAATTGTAGGCTAATGAGCTCTCTCTCCCTGCGGCTGCTTTTGTCAGGGAATTCATCAGAGTACGAGAGGAAGCCAGCCACTGCACATTCAGAAAGACTTGCACATGGCCTGCCACTGTCATTGGACATGAGCTGGCTGGGGGAGACTTCCAAATGAACGTAATCCTATCCTGGTAAACACTTGAGCTTCACAAGGAACTTGAGAAACATTTAGGAAAAAGACTTTCCCTCCCTTGTTCTTTCCCTAGGACTGAGTTGTAAGCCGAGGCTAGTGAAAACAGATCATAGAGTTTGGGGAGCTGCCCACAGTGGTAATATGACTTGATAAAAATCTAGAGCTGTGTGCCCATGTTTCAATCCTATATTTTGTATGATTATCTTCTAACTTTTTATATATTTTTTCTTCTGATTGACAACCTTTAAAGTTAAACATTAAAGTTGATAGGTTCAAAATCATCTCTGAATTCTGGAAATAGAGTTTTAGTGTAAAATACTGTCAATCACACTCACCATAATCCCCATACTTTTAGTTTTTGATACTTTTGTTTTATTTTTACAAATTAAGTCATAGTATAGAGTCACTTCTTCCTCATGAGCTTGGGTATAGGACTGCTTACTGATATCCAGACCCATCTCTCTCTCTCTCTCTCTATCTATCTATCTATCTATCTATCTATCTATCTATCTATCTATCTATCTTATGATATCCATAAGATGCTGAAGTCTCTGTGTAATATGCCAGTATTATGAATATATATTATTCCACATTGTCCTCTATCCTTTAGATTATACCTAGGTTACTTATAACATGTACTTTGATGTGAACACTGTGTAAATTGTTAGTATACTGTTTGTTTAGAGAATAATTGCAGATGTTTGCGCATGTCTAGTACACAGGGAGTTTTCTGTAGTAAGTTGAACAATGAACATGAACTGGCAAAACAGTGGGATGCCTACAAATGTACATACATAGCCATGTATATAACATTAACATACATAGCTTTGGGTTCTGCATCTATGTTTTGTGTGTGTGTGTGTGTGTGTGTGTGTGTGTGTGTGTGTGTGTACAGCCTCAGCTGTTACCATAATGAATGTCATCTATCTCCTTTGAGACAGATTTTTCTATCTTTAATGGTCCGTCTCACCAGTTAGGCTAAGTTGGCTGGCATGGTAGCCAAGCCCCAGGGATCTGCCTCTCTCTTCTGCTACAGTGCTGGGATTCCAGTCCTGTGCCACCCTGCCTGGAACTTTACTTTGATTTTTGGCATTGAACTCAGGTCCTCATTATTACAAGGCAAGCACTTTACTGTCAGTCATCTTCCCAACTCTGAATTCTGCATATATTAATTAGGAATTTTACTGGATTTTATTTCCCTTAATTATTAAAAATAATAGCTGTGATATTCAAAACAAAGATAATATTTTCCTACCAAGAAGTAAACAGAATGCAGAAAGGATTTCTCAGGATGCTTATGATAATCATCATACTTACACTGAACTCTTAATTAACATACCTCCATCTTCCTAGTATTGGTTGACCTACTTATTGATATTACTTTTCAGGAAGAGGTAATACATGTAACTATATTAACTATATACAAAAGTCTTCAGAGTACTTTGTTGGAAATTATTCTTGGTGATAGGTTTGAGGTTATGAATACAACATACTATGATTCTGCTCCAGGAGAATTATCCTACCATGTCTTCTCCTGTGTCTGATCAGTGCTTATCTGATACTTTACATATTAAGTTCCCAGTGCCCTAAAAGTAGCTAAAACCTGCTAAAAATTATATACAGTAAGTTTTATGACTACTGTGTGGTAGGCGCTTGACATGTGTCACCTCACTCTCCACAGCTGTCTTGTGTGGTAGCCATTGCTCCCCCATCTGTAAAGGAGAAGTAAAGCGTTTGAAGAGGTAAAACATGACCAAGGCTGTACATGACACAGGTGGTGGAACTGGAGTTTCCACGGGTGTTCATGTGTCTTCCACAAGCTTAGTTCTGTTGCTTCCCTGGCTAATCATTACACAGATTGTCTCAGCACCACCTCTGCAACAGGTCCTCTTATGTAGGATTAAAGGAAGGAAGAAAGCCTTGGTTTTTCCTTGTCTACAGTAAATATGATGTCGATTAAAAAGAAACAGGAGTAGAACCATTGTTGATTGTGCAAAAGACAAAGGCAGTGTGTTGTAGGGACTCAGAAAAGATGCTGCATGGATGCACACATTCAGTGATCCATGATAACTGTCTGGGAGAAAGACAGGCGTCTGAAAAGCATATAAAGTAAAAGTTTAGCATTGCTATTTGCGAGCTAAATGTTTGCCTCAGTAGCCCTGAGGCAGGGACCACTGAGTGAGTGAGTGAGTGATCGATCCAGGGACTGTACAGCAGGGAGAATGTGATTCATCACTGGTTTAAGATGCTTTAGAGAACTTTTTATCAACAGTAAGTATAGTATCTATCCCCTAAAGTGTACTGAAAGGCTAAACATATAAATGTCTTAGAAAAACCATATTTTTGTAAAGATATTGGTTATTTTTTCTTTCTTTGATAAATTTTAACATTGGCATTTTATGCTAAATGAATCTTTAAAAATTCAAATTATACCTTATGAGCAATTATATATAATTTATAAAACACAACAGTCTATAATATTGAAGCAACTGATTTTGGAAAGTCAAAACACTTTTTGAATAATGTCATCTGGTGGAGTTATCATGCGTTGAAAGAATTCTTGTTTGGCATTTTATCTAGTCTGCTCTAAGGAAAGAATAAGAACACAGTAGGAGGCCATTGAACTGACTTCAGTGTTCAGCAGCGCTGGCCAGCTCTGTGATCCCCCTGTCTCAGAAATGTGTCTGTTAACTGGTATTTTTGCCTTACAGCTTTTCTGGGAGAAGAGGCTACAAGGACTTAGCGCATCAGATGTGACAGAACAAATTATAAAAACCATGGAGCTACCAAAAGGTCTTCAAGGTATCATTTACATTGTGTTGAATAGATATTTGCTAAGTACCTACTGTGTGTGTGGCACTGTACTTAGATATTGTGCATTCATAATTGACCAATACTAGCAGGCCTTTGCTTTGGGGACAATGTGCTTTGCTGGATGGCATGCCTCTTACACTATAAACCAAGGGAAAGCATACATGACAGACATGTGTCATAAAATATGTCGGCCTTAACTTTTCCTTTTCTTCTGTGTGAAATGTTTGGTTCTCGGCTAGCCTTGTGACTGACCATTAACCCATGTGCTGCTTTCGTACTGACTGCAGATGAACAAAGGGGTTTCCATCTCACCCCAGCAGTTTCTTTCTCTTTATCTACTGAAGTAACAACTTCAAGGCCTCCTGCTTTTCTATAACTGCTGCTCTCATATGGTTATGCCTTATTCAAAAGTTACATTCTTTTTCAAGTATTAGAATTTTAATCCTCAATATTGACTTAGTGAGGATTTTCTCAGAAATTTTCCAAGTGTACAGTCGGGCTGTTATCTCATACTTGTATGTTCCTAGACATCATTGCTTTAAATAAATTCACAACTTTGATTGGATCACTTAAATTTTGCTGTGGCTAGAGACCCCCACAAGTGTGAGGCTGTACTTGTATTACTTTGAGGAATCTGGTTCTGGTCACTTGAAAGTCATGACTAAGTTTTGGGCATGTCATGCTAGCACTGACCTTCCCTGAAGTCTCAGAATATAGATGGTAAGCCTAGAGATTGGAAATTGTTACTAAAAGCTTAAATAGGAAGAAATCAATCCAGGTGTGTGAACAGGGATACTTGTGTAGCCTAGTGGTCTTAAAGGGTCTTCAATTATTTAACTAGTTGGCCTTTCTTGAGAAAATGAACATAACTTTTCAAAAATTTGGGCTTTAAGAAATGTACTTTAAAGTTGAAATTTTGTCTCCAGTCCTTAACCGCTCTGTCACTGTTCCTTCCCAGTCCTGTGGTGTGCAGTAGCTAGTGCATGCATGTGGCTTGCCCTTTGTTGCTTTAGCAGGCTTACTTGTATGATCCTAAGTGAGCATAAACATACTGGCTGTTTTAGGCAGTGCCAGGCCCACTGCTCAGGACTGGTTTCCTCTTACCAGCATTGCTCTCTCCTTGTAGGAGTTGGTCCAGGTAGTAATGATGAGACCCTTCTGTCTGCTGTGGCCAGTGCTTTACACACCAGCTCTGCGCCCATCACAGGACAAGTCTCTGCTGCCGTGGAAAAGAACCCTGCTGTTTGGCTTAACACATCTCAACCCCTCTGCAAAGCTTTTATTGTTACAGATGAAGACATTAGGTAAGTCATCTTAACATAATCTTAAATGCCTAACTTTTGCCTGTAGATGAATTTTTTTTTAATGAAACTCATTAGGTTCAGTGCCACAGCTAATATAGTCAATCATCCTATATTCACAACTTAAAACCAAGTTCAACACCTGAAGTCTTTTGGGGTCTGATATGACATTATAAGTGAAGAGCCTGAAGCCATAAAACTTAGCTTCATATGCTAAGCTATCAAAAATGTCATGAAAATTACCTTCACACTGAGTGTAGAGTGTGTGAAGCATGAGTGAACTTTGTGTTCAGCCTGTTGTCCCATAGACAAGACATCTTTGTCTCTATGCATACAAATTCCCCCAAAGAGGGATGAACCTCTATCTGTAAGGGATGTGTCTGTCAGAATTCATCTTTTGGGTATTACAGATGTCTGGGTTAGCTTTATGCCAACTACTCACAGGTAGAGGCATCTAAGAGGAGGGACTCTCAAGTGATCAATTGCCACCATAAGATTGGGCTGTAGACAGGCCTGCAGGGCAGTGACTGACTGCTCAGCTTGCTGTGGATAGCACCATCTCTGGGCTGGATCGCCTGATTGCTATAAGAAAGCAGACTGAGCCAGCCATGAGGACGAGCCAGTAAGCAGCACACTCCATGGCCTCTGCACCAGCACCTGCCTCCAGACTCCTGCTGTGCTTGATGAGTTCCAGCCCAGACCTCCTCTGATAATGAACTGTGATATGAAAGTGTAGTCAAAATAAACCTCATTGTCCCCAAGTTGCTCACCATGTTTCACACAGCAATAGCACTAAGATACAGAGCTTTTGTGAAATGCATGGAATGTGATGAAGATCTTAGAAAGGAAAATATGTCTGAAAATAAGCTTTGTTTCAGAGTGACCATCACAGGTATCACTAGTCACCTGATTAGTCATAGTCTCAATGCTACAGTCACAGTGTGTGCCTCTGGAGCTCCGCTCTAATAAGCCTCTTTCATCCATTGGGCCTTTTATGCAGTTTCTTTTTAGTTTTGGTTTGCCTTTGTAGTGCTGGAAATTGAAACCCAGGCCTCTAGCATTCAAGGCAAGTATTCTATCCCCAAACCACACCATTAACCCTTTCACTGCGTCTTTGTGATTCTTCCTGCATGTGTTTGTCTGTAAACCAACCTTTCTGTAAAGAAGGCGACAGAGAGCCTTGCTGCCTTGAGGCTCAGTTGCATTTTAAAGTTCAATTTACTTATGAGTTTATTTAGTTCATTCAAACTCAGTTTAGAGGTTTACTTATATATGCTTTGTTACATGTAAAGATTTAAAAGAGTTCCAGAGACACAGCCCATCCATGTGCATACTCATACATTCATACGCCCCCCCAACAAGCATATACAAATGAACACATGTACACACACATGAATCCATGCATGCACATGTATACACACACACACACACACACACACACACACACACACACACACACACACACACGAGCAAGATGGGAAGCAACCGAGGAGAACAGAGCAATCAGTCAGGAGTAAGAGAGGACATAGTTATATCTATGAAGATCTTTCATTCTTTCTAAGGCTGGGCCACAGAGCAAGTGTTTAGCAATAACAGTGAAAGGAAAACCCAGCTCAGACCGACAGCACCCTGAGGTATAAGCAAACTATTATTTCAGAAAAGTAACACATTGAATCATGAGATCACAAGGAAATTTTGTTCTGGCACCTTTGAACTTTGGCACCATTACTTTGTAATGATGATAATGACACCTCAGTACATTGCTTTGTTTTTGAAAACATGGCAGTTTGTATGTGCACATCACTGTTTCTATTTGAATCTGAGTTTTCCTGGAGTATCATTCCTAGATGAAACCAGCAGATGGCAGTTTGGAAATATCCAATTTAAAATAGCTTTCTGTTTGTGTTTGTTTTCATCTAAATCTATAAAGAGTTGATATGGAAATGTTCCTGAATGTATGAGTCTAGCTAGATTTATAATTGGAAAATCCTTCTCTGGCTCTAAAATAATCTCTTTTGAAAAGATAGAAACAGTTCAAGGTTGTATTCAGATGCTTTTGTTTCTTGGAATTTGCAATCAAATTTATTTTTGAAGAATTTATAAAAAACAAAATATAAAAATCAAAGCAAAAGACAAGGTGGCTTTGTGGATCATTGTGACCTTGAGAGAGATAATCACCTGGGGAACAAGGCTGTTTCCTTCTTGGTATGAGCACAGAGATAGCAAACAGGATTTCCACAAGTTGTATTTAGGCTAGGGTACTGGGAATGCCAGTGGCTTTGACACTAGGCTTGTTGATGGTAGAGGAGTGATCTGAAACCCAGACTAGGGATTGGGTTGGTGTCTAACAGAGCATGCATGTGATGGACCCAGCATAGCAGGAGTCACCAGGCAGCACTGCTTGTTGAGTGGGCACAGGTTCAGAAGTGACTGAGTGGAACTGTGGCTCTTCCTCTGACTGGAGTCGGCCTTTGCTTCTGCAAAGCTTCTAGCTAAAGATCTCATTCTTGCACAGGGGCTGCTGGTCCTCTCCTTTATGCTAGCTGTCATGTATGTGCTTCCCAAGTGAGCCTTTGCTAAAAATCTCAGCATTAAGTTTATCTCTTCAGTATGCTTGATAATATTTTCATTCATAGGTGTAATTGTTTTCTGATACTTAGTGACATTCCCATAAATTGTAGCCTAAGTTATTTACAAGCTCACAGTCTGTGGTTTGACAGCCTGGACTCTACTGAGCCTCACTAGACTGAAACCAGTGATTTCTGGACCATCTTACTTTCTGGTACATGGGAGTCTTTTTCTAAGTACAGACACTTGATAAGAAATTCACTGCCTGCTGCAGAGCTGAGACCCCTGTTCTATTCTGAACAAGGCTAGGGTACTGAGACTGCTGAACAAGGGCTGCTCTATACTCTTGAAAGTGACCTGTGGTCCCCACTACTGACCTGCAGTCCCCACTGTTGACCTGCAGTCCCTACTACTGACCTGCAGTCCCTACTAATGACCTATGGTCCCTGCTTGGCTTCTCTATACACCTTCACATTATTCTCTCAGCACACTTCTTACTGGTTAAGTTCACTAGAATCAGCTTCCTTGTGATTAATTAATGATTCTATGATTAGTAACCAATTATAGAGCAACATCCCACCTTATCCACCAATGTCATCCACTTTTCCTGGGGGAAATTGTACAAGGAGTATATATTGGATGTGGAGGAGTCTTGGAGAACATCATAGAATTCTGTCTACTCCTACAGCAAGCACATTTGTTGCATAAAGGCAAGAAGTCATATTCAAAGTAAAAGAAACTCATCACAGACATTAGACATCTTTACAAGGTGCAGTGCCCCCACCCTGCCTTCCTGATGGGTTATTCCCAGCATCTGTGCCTCTCATGATGGAAGTTAGTAGTGACTGACGTGAGTCTTCTTCTGCACCCCACTCCATTACACGGACAGGTGCTGAACTCCAGACCCATTTGATGTAAAGGAAACTGTAGCGGTCAGAGGTCAGACTGACAGTATACTTCTTCCCTCCTGTTGATTGGAATCCCCGTTTAGGAACTGCAAGTCTATTAGCAATTCTTTGTTCTTTGTGCTATTTCTTTTTGTTTTTGTTTTTTGAGATAGGGTTTCTCTGTGCAGTCCTGGCTGTCCTGGAACTCACTCTGTAGACTGGGCCGGCCTCGAACTCAGAAATCCACCTGCCTCTGCCTCCCAAGTGCTAGGATTAAGGGTGTGTGCCACCACTGCCTGGCCATGCTATTTCTTTTTAATAAAGTGTTTTTCTGGCTACGAGGTACATATTACATGCCTTACCTTGGACATAGTATCATTCACTCCAGGGTTTTAGAACAAGATGGACTCCACAGCTGGCCAATCTCCCAGGGGCCTGCTAGAGTCCTCCAGGACATGTTTGCTTTACCTGTCTGGTATCCTGGATTTGGGCAGTGCTGTAGTCTGTCTGCCCTAGTGGGAGGGAACTGCACTGTTTTTGTTTTTGTTTTTGTTTTTTTTCTGTAAAGCCCTGAATTTTCCTTGTTACTGTGGCTCCTTCACCTACACTGCATGGATTCTTATCTGTCTACTTACCTGTCTACTCACACACCAAGTTGTAGCTGTTGTCTGTGTGGGGTTAGCCCACTCTTCTCTTCCCCTGTCTCTTTATTTCTTGCTCTGGTCTCCTGGCTTGCTTCTGGATCTCCATTTGCCCTTGCTTTCTCAGGGAGCTGGTCTTAACACCCCCACCCCCACCCCACCCCGTGCTTCACAGAGCTGTAGAACATTCTAGAAGCCTCGTTATCCTTGTTTTTGTTTTTCATCTAATGGTTTAGGGCTTTCTTTATGATGTAGAATCATTGTCACCTTTGATGTCATTTTGCTGTCAGCAAGCTAGAGAAACTCAGGGTACGGCCTCACCTGCTTGGCTCATTTCAGCTGGATAGATGGTTTTGGTCTTTGTCCTCAGTGCATGGGCTTCAGGGGTCCTGGTTCTGCTCTATTCTACTGATCTGGTCTTGAAGTACTCCTCTGTTCTGACTCAGGGCAAGCCCAACACATGTGTCTATTCGGGCTTCACCAGGCTATCTCCCTCACATATACTGACTTCCAAGTTATTTCTACTTATTTTTTTAAGTTATAACCCCAAATCTTCACATACTTGAAATTCTTGAAGTTGAGGAAAAGGCCACTCAAGTTCATGTATTCCTTTCAAAATCCCTTGAGACAAGAGGTTACCACCATTGAATAGCCCATCTAGTTTGTTTTCTGGTGAGAGGTAGCACTGTCTGGTTCCTGTGTAGAGGCATTTGGGAAGCCTAAGGAGAAGGAAGTATGCCTTTCTGCGTGGTCCTTGAGGGGGTTGGGCTGTCAGAGTAGTTTCATTTTTATTACTTATTGAAATTTCAGTTTCATTTCCTTCGGTTTTTGTAAAGGAAACAGGAAGAGCGAGTCCAACAAGTACGCAAGAAACTGGAGGAGGCGCTGATGGCCGACATCCTTTCCCGGGCTGCCGACACGGAGGAAGTAGACATTGACATGGACAGTGGAGATGAGGCGTAAGAATATGATCAGGTGAGCCACAGCAGGCTCGGAGAGAGGCTGGCGGAGGGGGAGAGCCTTGCAGAGAGAAGGCATTTACCTTCACGTTTTCTTCTCTTCGTAGCCTGCTCAACACTCATGGGTCCTGCATGTGGCCTGCTCTGTCTTAAGGACCCATAAGCTATCATGTCTGTTCTCATTCTGGGAGGACATTCTTGATGCAGTAGCCACCTACCTAGAAGGGATCCTTTGGCCTACTTCATACGGTTTTAATCCATGCTGAGAAAATGGCTAGGGTGTCCTGAAAGAAAGCAGATGAAGGAGAAAAGGACTCTTGGTTAGAGAGGAATGGCCAACCTGTTTGCCTTTTGGGGGATGCCACACCCTCCTTAGAACTATGGCAGTAAGATAAGCATACTTGAACCATTAGTAGGTACCTAACACTGTGCATTAGAGAGAGAGAGAGAGAATGGGAAGAGCATTGATAAGTATAACACTTCATCTTAAAGATGAAATTGTGAACTTGTGTGTGTGTGTTTTGGCAAGATCTGTTGTACTTTCTACCACACATACACCTATGGCTTGTTCCCTCAGAAACCAAATCTGAGAGGAGAGGCCTCAGAGCAGAACATGATGAAAAGGGTCAACAAAGCTGCCCTGAGGAAGGGGCGTTTGCCTTGCTTCTGAAAGATGAGTAGAATTGAGTCAGGCAGAGCACTGGCAGAAAGTGGCTGTGTTAGAGGGTTAGCAGAGAGAAGGGATGAGAGGTGGGAATATAGTGTTCCTGTTGCCTGTAGAGCACTGGGGATTGCGTGGGCAGCAGGCCCAGTCAGGAAGGCCTGTGAGTCAGGGTACAGACTTCAATCTTGCTCATAGTCTTACAGAAGGTAAGTAGTATGATCCGATTTGCTTGTTTGGCATGGAGTAGAGAAGGCGTTGAGGCAGGGAGCAGTTGGAATATTGCAGTGGATAGTGGTGGCTTTCCCAAGGTGACAGGAAATGAGCAGGAATGGGTAGATGTGAGATGTGGTAGAATCAGGTTCCTGGTGGCTGGTTGGACGTGAGCTTGAGAGAGCACAGGGAGAGTAAGGTTTCCACTGGAGCTGCGACATGGGAGTCCTGTCTGGTAGAGGAGCAGAGCACAGGTCTGGAGTGGAGAGAAGATGCGTTAATTGTTGGCATCACCTTCCCTTTCCTCAGGTGCCCCATACCACAATGACACTGTGACCAAGGAGTAAACGTAATGCCTCCTGTTTCCATGTGCAGTGAGGGCAGCACCATCCAGCACACAATTTCCTGGCTGTACAGATTGTTTAGATCCACATCAGACCTATTTAAGTCTTTATTTCCTTATTGGGAGAGTCTGGCACAGTCTTATTTTAAACCCTTTATTTCCTCACTGAGAACAGGAAGGCACTGTGTTGACATTTTAGACTTTGTTTTACAAGCTGAAAGGATGCACTATAGGAGTCTGATGAGTTCATTCAGTGTGTGTTACATTTGTCACACAGAGAGACGTGTAGAGCATGTTCCTTTGTTCTGAGGCCCTAACCACAGAGTCTCTGGAACAGTAAGGGAGTCTGCATGGGTCTTGTTCCCATGCCACAGTCTATGCCGTTGTATCAAGATGCAGTCTGGGTGGCATACCTCTTCTGTCAGATTTTCCCTTCTCTTTCAGAATTTGCTCCTGGCCAGTCAGGAGTGCATGGTTAGGATGTAACAGACCTTCGCTTCCTTTGTGATGACTTTCTAGAGTGCTCTGCGGGCAGCACAAAACAGCTTGTGTAGACAAGCAGGTGATAGCAGCTCCCATGGACAAGGGCGGGCACCTGCTCAGAGTATTGAGGAATGGTTAGAATTTTAATGAATTCCTTTAAAAAAATTACCATTATTTTGACATGTTCAGTAGGGACATGCGTATTATATTCTGACCTCAAGAAGACATTGTTTGACTAGGCCAGTAGACTTGTAGCTTATAGAATACCTAGGATACTTCTTAATTATTAAAATTATATTTGCATAACCTCATTTATCCTATATGCACTGAAAATCCTACACATGGCTATACAAGCAGAATAGATGTCACCCTTATGTGTAGAATAGATAGGACTCTAGCTATAGCTAGCTAAGAGGTGGGACTGGCCAATTTCACATGACCCATAACAGATTGTCTCTGACTCTTCTAAGCTTTAATTTCCTTAGGTCTGCCATTCTCTTCATGCTGTGCTTTTTCTAATAACTTACATACACAGGAACGGCCTGCACTTGTTGGTTTGGTTAAGCAGTGTGCTCAGGTCTTCTATGTTACTGAAACTTCACAGCACAGATAAGTCTCCAGGTTATCAAGCATTTGAAGAGTGATTGAGAAAGGAGATAATGACAGAAACAAATGTGTGTGAATTTGTAGCTGTGAATGAACTGGATCAAAGATCCCAACGGTTCAGTGTGCAGTTTTACGGGATCGTCTTACTGTGGTAGTCAGGAAGACTCAAGCACTCCTCCAAATGCTGTGAAGTAAATCAATCATTGAAGTCCAAGATATCATTGTTAAGTCGAACTTTTCAAAAACATGCCTGGGTTTGTCTTTTGTCTTTTAGGATATTTTATTTATATACCTTGTGAGTTTCCTTTTTAATCTTTTTTTTTTTTTTTTTAGCTAATTGTAGACCAGAAATACTGTATAAGCAACTGACCTGGGTATTAAAAGTAATCAGAAGGAAATACTGGAGTCTGAGGAAGATGTGGTGACTGAGGGTTCTCAGCCACCTCTGTCTGGCCGGCCGTTCAGTGCTCTACTGGGGTTAGTGAGTCTCTCTGACCTTTCACCTTTCACCTAGGAAGTCATTGTTCTTTCTTTTGTCTTCACAGGTAACTTTCGATTGACCTTCCCCAAGAGCAAATTGCTAGAAACGGAATTAAGACATTTCCACTGGGTTTCGCCTGTAAGAAAAAGCGTACCTGAGCACATAGCTTTTTAATAGCACTAACCAATGCCTTTTTAGATGTATTTTTGATGTATATATCTATTATTCCAAATGGTGTTTATTTTGAATCCTGGGACTTACAATGAGTCTTTTATAATATCAAGCAGGCCCTTACGGTGCAGTGCAGCTTTGAGGCCAGGTGCAGTCTACTGGAAATGTAGCACTTACGTGAAATATTTGTTCCCCCCACAGTTTTAATATAAACAGATCAGGAGTACCAAACAAGTTTCCCAATTAAAGATTATTATACTTCACTGTATATAAACAGATTTTTATACTTTATTGAAAGAAGATACCTGTACATTCTTCCATCATCACTGTAAAGACAAATAAATGACTATATTCACAGACTGATTGGAACTTCTTTTGTTAAAGATTACACAAAAATAGAGCCCCTGGATAGTGCCCTGATACACATTCAGCTTTGACCCTGGCCCTTAGTGTGGAATTGGAGGGGATAGGAAGTCGCTGGCGTATTGCAGGCTTCTCACTGTGAGGGTTGTGATTTCCCCAGAAGCTGCGCATTGGCTTCTAGCATACAGCTTTCCTCTCTTGGCCATGACTAGGACTTTAAATACTGCTTCACAGTGAGGCTCTCATGTGACATGAGGTAGGTTTACAAGGACCCTGTAGGTGCTGCCCAAAGGTCCTCTTGATTTGACTAGAACTTTTTTCCTTTCTAATGTCCACTGGCTGACTAAGGCAGTAGAGCACGATAGATCTTTTGCCACCCTGAGAGGCGGCCTCTTAAGACATAGCTTCGCGGACCAGTGTGTAATACTTTGCCAATGAGCAACGTTTTCTTCTGTTAGAAGCTCTAAGCCTAACTTTCTGACCACTTAACTTGCTTGATATTTATTTACTAAAACTATTATTGAATTATCTGATGAGATTTAAAGGAAAACATTTAAATTGATCAGAGTCAAAGACAAGAGGGAATGACTATAAAGAAATGAAAGGAAATCATGAAAAATGGATCCAAAATAATGTGCTTTTATAGGTACAGTGTATGTGTTCGTGTGCTGGACCTGTGCTGTCTGTGCTCACTTTAAATGA
This sequence comes from Mus minutoides, assembly GCA_902729485.2. Lineage (NCBI taxonomy): Eukaryota > Metazoa > Chordata > Mammalia > Rodentia > Muridae > Mus > Mus minutoides. Next base: position 860,683 of record LR749597.1, read on the forward strand.
GCACACATGCTGAGCTTGCTGGAGTCCCTATGTTCAGGTCTTAGCACCAAAAAAGAACAAAATAAAATTAGGCTCAAAGTAGTGTGGTCAAGGTTGTAACCACCTGTGTCCTTGCCACCTGTGTCCTTTATTCCTAGGACCTCCAGTCTCTTCATATTCCCAGGGACAGAGAGTGGCTGCTACGGTTTTGGAACTGTGTTGCCAAACTGTAGAAGTCTGGAATTTCTGATCTGATTACATTCTTTTGTTTGAGCCTTGGGCCCCCAGTTTTATGGAGACATCCCTGCTGGCCGATGAGTGGGCAGCTCTGCCTGCTCTGGGAGGATGGTGGTCAGAGGATCCCTGCTAGGGGCCCACCCGAGGGACTCAGGCTGAGTGTGTTGTGGTGGATATTGCTATCTCTTAAAGAGCTAGTCTGCTATTAGAGTGGCTTCCCAAATGTCCTTCTATCCAAAGGATAGCTAGCGTCGATAGTAACTATGGCTTCGGATCACACGTCTTGTTCTTTTAACAGCACGATCCAAACCATTTTACAAACTTCCGTACACACATCTTTTGAAAGCAAACCGACCACGTATGTACTACAAAGCTTTATCAGTGTTTCTCTGTATACTTTTCTCAGGTAGAAAAGAAGGTGCGAAAGCCATCAGAATGTGGCCTCTTAGTGACCATCGCTCAAGGCTGTGATACTCCCAGTATACCCACAGGACATGTCCAAAATCAAATCCATCGTTTTATCACCACATATCCACCATCATCTTAGATTCTTTTACTTGGGTCCAAGTTGGCTTCAGCTGGACAAGGCAGAAATACAGAAATGATACAGGATATGGCTCATCCCCTTGGTTGTAGCATCTGTGAATCAGTCCTGATAGAAGTGTTGCGATAACCACAGCCCTCAGGTCCTTCTTTTCACAGCCTCTAAGTTCACGGGACCATTCTTTTCTCCCTCTGGACTTGGAAATAGCTTTCTTTTTTATCAGCTCTGTTCCCTGTCCTTTCTCTTTCCTCCCTGTGTCGCCCGCTTTTTTCTCCAAAGAAGCAGCCAGCAGTGGTCGCCTGCTCCGACTTCCCCAGATGCCTTTGAGTGCAGCCTCAAATGTCAGAACGTGACTTTTTGCAGCCAGAGAGCCCATGTCTCATCCTAGTCTTTGTGTTTGTGGCTTGTCAGGGCCCTCGGTCTCCTTGAGTTTATTCCTCCTCGGTGACACAGGAGTAACAATACCTACCTCATATAGAGTTGTGAGGATTCCGTGAGCTGTTGTTCGCGAGGTGTTCAGTACAGTTCCTGGCACTTGGTGAGTCAATGCTGTTGCCGCCATCTTTGTTGCTTCCAGGAGGTGCTTGTGCACAGTCCTGTCTGCATGGCTTTACCTCCAGTACCCCATTCCTCTGTAGAGGTCTGTGTTTGATTTGTTGATTCGTTGTCTCTTGAGTAGAATGTGAGCTCCTTGAGAGCAAGGCTGTTTCCGGATACAGCCGACACAGCGCCTAGCCTATGGCATGTCTTCAGACAGGTAGTAAGCACTCATTCCTGTTTCAAAAAAGGGGGCAAAAGTGGAAGAATAGTCAAAGACTCTTCATGGTCTCATCCTGCTACGATCCTGCTACCTTTCACTTCAAGAAAAGCCACTCCACTCGCTCCTTTGAAATTCCTCTGCGTCTCGCTGTCTGTGCGCCTGTTGCCCCCCTTTTCCTGCCTGGCCACGTGGTGAGCTCCTGGCCACAGATAAGTGTCAGCTCAGTGGCTACCTCATTCGTGATGTTGCTTGCCCCGATTTCTCCAGGCAGATGTTCCTTCTATCACCCAGGTTCTCACTGTCTTTTGTAAATACCTCCGTGGAGGCAGTTTACTGTATTGTAAGAAAAACAAAATGTTTTGCATGTCTGTTTCTAGTGTTACACTGTAATCCACGTCAAAGCTGAGCTGGTGTCCTTCCATCTTCAAGCCCTCAGGGGCCTTGAGCAATGCCTGGAATGTGCTTGTTAATAAGTATTTGTTGAGTGAATTTGTGAGCGCACAAAGACTCGTGCAGTTATCAAGACAGAGTTGCCTGGTGGCTTCCAGGATTTTTTTTTCTTTTCTCTCTCTAGAAAGCATTATATAATCTCTTTGAATGTAATATTGTTTAAATTTTTAAAATAATACAAGTTTAATATAGATCTTCATAAATGATTGCAAAAGAAAGAAGCTTTGTGATCTTTCAAATAATATAGAGTTCAAAATAAATGTTTGCACTATTTCCATAGTGAATGCTATGAGGAAATGTACAGCAATAAATTTTGATGCTTTCAAAAAACGTTTGTGCAAATCATCTTCTATGACTTAATCCATGAAGGATGGCTCTGGCTTCCCGGACACAAAGGACCTTGGACACAAAGGACCTCGGACTGGGTAGCAGGGCCCCAGAGCTTTCAGAGCAGCCTTTCTTAACCCCTTCACCACTGCGAAAGCAGATGCTCAGGCCTGCTCCTGCCGTGCCTGGGAATAACTCCAGAGAGGCTGCTGTGACCTCAGGAGACCCCTGCCTCCCACCTACCTGCAGGGCTGTCCTGCCTGCTCTCGCCTCTGGGATGGGTATGTATAGGACCCCTATAGATGGTATGTTTCAGGTGTCTACAGAGGAGGGAACAACTGTCAGCTATATCACATCAGGCTGTGCCAGGAGGATCTTCCAGGGGGAGGCCTTGCAATGCAGGACAATAAGCTGCATTTAGCAGAGAGGCTGAGACAGGTGGGGAAAAATGTTAATTTGTAAAGACTATGCCCTCTTTTGTAACAATTACCTTTTAGTTTTTTAAGAGGTCATAAGTAAGGGCAATTTTTATTTCATCTTACAGTTTACAACTTAGCATTTTACAACTAAACACTTTTACCACCGTCAGTATCATCCATGAGTTTTTAACTGTACAACAGGTGCATATTTTTAATTCTCATTCAAGAGTTAAGGAATCTAAGACCCAGACACTTAAATGCTTTATGGAAGTTAACAAGAGGCAGAGAGTAAATTTGAATGCAGTGGTCTGTTTCCAGAACCGTTCTCCCTCTGCAATGGCCCCGCTCAGGCCTTCAACTCTCTGGGACAGAGACTCACACAGTAGCAGGGGGACAGGGTGCCCGTACCCGACAGCTAATGCCAGGCAGAGGGGCTGTGCTGAAGTGTAGACAGAACAGATGATGTTCCCTGAGAAATCATCCTTTACAGGGATGACTTCTTACCTAAGCATAGTTCTTCTGTCACAGAGTATAGAATCATTTTTATGTACTGCTTAGACTATATTTCTCATGCAATTACTTTTAGGTTTTGTGACTATCCACACCAATGACCAATGAAAGGTATTTAAAGTTGGGTATGCCTGCAGGGCATTGAGTAGGAATATCTGATCCGACATTTATTTCCCTCTCAACTTTTTGAGATTTTTCTATATTTAAGTCTTTTACTATGACATATTTGTACATGTTTACAAATACAAGTTGTAAATAAACCTAAATTTGGGCTCCAGGCTTTTCTTTCTGAAAGGACATTAAAGCAGTTTAAGGCTACTGCTCCCAGAAGAGTTAAGGCTACTCCTCTTGTCTCTGGAGTTAAGGTGGCTGCCAGCCAACATGTCCCAGTAACCTGCATATTTTGGGACTTCATGTCTTTCTGAGGCCATTTCTGTCACTGCTGTGGAATTCTCAACAGGGAATAAAGCACCATGAGCCATCAAAGGTTGGCCTGGGACAGTCCCAGTTTGGCTACTGGTTTCACTCTGTTGTCACAGTCAAAGTCATCTGTAGCTTACTGACTACCTTAATTTAATGGATAAAGGCTGCAAGCATACCTCAAGTTTCCCACATGGTAAAATATTTCATGAATGCTCTCAATTTCTTCCTTTTAAACAAAATGAAACCCAACTGGAAGGAGTTACAGAGACAAAGTTTGGAGCTAAGACAAAAGGATAGATCATCCAGAGACTACCCCACCCGGGATCCATCCCATAATCAGCCACCAAATCCAGACACTATTGCATATGCCAGTAAGATTTTGCTGAAAGGACCCTGATATAGTTATCTCAAGAGAGGCTATGTCAGTGCCTGGCAAATACAGAAGTGGATGCTCACAGTCATCTATAGGATGGAACACAGGGCCCCTAATGTAGGACCTAGAGAAAGTACCCAAGGAGCTGAAGGGATCTGCAACCCTATAGGTGGAACAACAATATGAACTAACCAGAACCCCCAGAGTTCATGTCTCTAGCTGCATATGTAGCAGAAGATGGCCTAGTTGGCCATCATTGAGAAGAGAGGCCCCTTGGTCTTGTAAACTTTATATGCTCCAGTACAGGGGAATGCCAGGGCCAAGAAGTGGGAGTGGGTGGGTAGGGGAGCAGGGTGGGGGGGAGGGTATAGGGGACTTTTGGGATAGCATTTGAAATGTAAATAAAATATCTAATTAAAAAAATATTTTAAAAAACGCAACAGCCCCAGGCGATTTTTAATTTTTTTACTTTTTACCCCTTTTTATTAATGTGAAATTCCATATAGTTTAATGTGATATCTCTTTGCCCCTCTTCCCCCCTCCCTGTCTGAATACATTCTTTTTATTTTTAAAGCATAGTGACTTTCATAGGTATTATATAGCATAAAAACATGAGTCCTGAGAGAACAACCTTAGAGCCCCAGGTGATTTTAAAGGATTGGAATTTCGGGAGATTTCCTTGGATTCTTGTTGACTGGGTGTATATTCCTTTTACTCGGAGAGACTAGAAGTCAGGGTTATACATGTGCATTTAGGGAGCTGTCAAGATGCTAGTGAAGTGACTTAGAAAAAGAGTCCAGTCCCAACTATTAGTTGTGTGAAAACTGAGCGTTTAGAAATGAGACAAAACCTACAGTAAACACGCGGTGGGACGTGCAGATGAGGGTGAGAGTTACGCCTTTAATCCCAGCACTTGGGAGGTAGAGGCAGGCCGATTTCTGAGTTCAAGGCCAGCCTTGTCTACAAAGTGAGTTCCAGCACAGCCAGGGCTATACAGAGAAACCCTCTCTTGAAAAAAAAAAAAGAAAGAAAGAAAGAAAGAAAGAAAGAAAGAAAGAAAGAAAGAAGAGAATTATTACTATTTGTGTGTATATGTGTGTGTGTGTGTGTGTGTGTGTTCTCACTCCTAACCAAGAAGCTATGTATAATTGATACCCACTTGCAAAGAAAAATATTAAATTGTCTTCAGTGGAGTCTCTCTGGGTTTATTAGCCACACTGCAGGGCAGGCCTCGTGCCCAGCAGGCAAACTGTAAAATGAACTTGATGGTATTTTTGTATACTTTTTGTCTCAGAGTGCTTTGGGCATGTTTTGTTTTTTTGGTCTTTTGCTTGTATATTTTGGTTTCAGAGTTTTTATGGGTGTGTGTGTGTGTATGCCTGTTTCTCTCTCTCTCTCTCTCTCTCTCTCTCTTGTTCTCTCTCTCTTATGAGTTATTTTAATTTTATATTTTTAAAAGCAAGAGAAAGGGATGGAGCTAGGTGGGCAAGGAGATAGGGGGGTCTGGAAGGAAGTGGGGGAGGGGAAATTGTGATCAGAATGTATGGCATGAAAGGCATTTTTTTTTCAATAAAAAAAAATCAAATTTGTGCATGTGTCTGTGTGTCCATGCATTTGTGTGTTCAGGCACCTATATGTCTGGGTATATCATGGTGTATGTGTGGAGGTCAGAGGACAGTTTTTATGATTAGGTTTGCTGCTTCCCTAATGGGATCTGGGAGTTGATTTAAGGTCCCACTTCATAAACCCCCTTGTTCTTCCCCTCTTCTGTCTCCACTAAGCACAGGGTCACATGGGAAACTACAGCATTGCGGCTAAGACTATAAGAAGAAACAAAACCACTAATGTCACTAGAATTTTGTCACCACTGTGAGAAGGGGACATATTAGTCACCTAACACTGAGACACAAACACCAGAAAGAAAGAGTATTACTCAGTGAGCTCAGCTTCCCAGCTCTCCAGATCCCCTCCGTGAACAGTCACTGTGTCAGCTTCCCACCATGATAAAATGTCAGAGATGATCACAAGCCTGAGGGGCTCGATTTGGCTGACTGTCTTGGTCCTGGGGGTCTCAGCCTTTGGGCATGTGTTGCTGGGACATTTATTTATGGTGGGGGATAAATGGTAAGGAGATTGTCTATGTCATAAGTGCTTGGAAAGAGAAGGGGATCAGGATTCAGAGGCTCCCCTTCAAGGGTAGCATCCCCAGTGACCTGAATTCTACCTGTGGCCTTTGGAAGGTCCTGCTTCCCTCCATAGTACTCTGGGCTATTGTTGAGCAGTGTTTACCATACAGACTTAGGGAGGGAGGGAGGGAGGGAGGGAGGGAGGGAGGGAGCAAGGGTACTTCATCAAACTGTAACAGTAACAGTCTTTGTTCTTCTGATGTTTTAGAAAATTAAACTCCTTATAATTTGTTACCATAGTCTTAGAATCAATAGACAAGAGGAAATCAGCCAGCACCGAGGAGGAAGGAAGATAGCTCTGTCTACTTGGAGATTTCCCCTGATTTAGAATCTCTGAGATTTAGAGAAGAAACATACACATTTAACAACTCAGGGGCGTTAAGTAAGACACGTGACTACATAGTCCTCTTTAATTCAAATACATCAAATTAAACGTAGCTCCTATGCCCAAATCAATACAAAAATGTCTTATCTTTCCTGTGTGACCAGAAAGGCCAGTGGGGGGGCCTGTGTTCTCTGATCTTAAGTCCTTGCACCAGTCCTAACAACATTTTGCACACTATTTGTTAAATAACTGTTTCATGGGCACAAGCCTTTAGGTTTTGTAAGAAAACAAGAGCTAACTGTCATGTGACTTTAAGGTTCCGGTTTGCACACTAATCGTCACAGGGAAGCTTCTGTCACGGCTGCTCCATAAAGACTGCTCGCGTGCAGGACCTTGGGAAGCCCTTGCTGGACCGGACTGCTGTGAGGACGAGATCTGAACTTCTGCCTCCAGTTTTTCTTCTTTTCATCTTCCTTCCTTCCTTCCTTCCTTCCTTCCTTCCTTCCTTCCTTCCTTCCTTCCTTCCTTTTCATTTTTTTTTTTTGAGACAGGGTTTTTCTGCATAGCCCTGGCTGTCCTGAACTTACTCTAAACCAAGCTGGCCTCGAACTCAGAAATCTGCCTGCCTCTACCTCCCACATGCTAGAAATAAAGGCGTGCACCACACCACCACCCAGCCAGCCCCCTGTTTCTCCAGCCTTTGCTCCATCCTATGTATTGCTATCCCATCTTTCTCTTCTGCTCTTTACAATGTCTACTGTCCTGGCTCATGTTTACAGCTTTTATCCTTTCTACCAGCACTGAATCCCTCAGAACACTTTGCCTGTACCCACACTTCCTTACAGCTCATTGGCTTAGCATTGGATAACACATGCACTGCTAAGCCAGTCACTGAGAAAGGAGTTTGGAATTACCCTGATGGCTGAGATTAATCACGGGTGTGATATGGCGGTTGGAGAGTCGACCACAACACCTGTTTGCATCTCCTCTCTTGGGCTGTTTAACTGTTCTTTTGTGCCACCCTTTCCTCACTGCTGTGCTTCCATGTTTCAGCATTTATTTGTAGAAGTACCTGACTTTCTTCCGTCTGTCTCTGCCATACCTTTTTTCTTCTCTTCTCTTCTCTTCTCTTCTCTTCTCTTCTCTTCTCTTCTCTTCTCTTCTCTTCTCTTCTCTTCTCTTCTCCTTTCTTTCTTTCTTTCAACCAAAATTTCCTTAATACAAAGTATTAAAATACAACTGCACTTCTAAAATGAAGCCATAGGTATACAGTTGTAGCCACTAAGGAAGCTAAGTTAAAAGCTACACAATAAAGAGAAACATCAGTGGGGCCCCTGGGTGAATGAAGACACTCCTGAATTCCCCCATGTCACCAAGGGTCAAAACCCACCGATTTGTTGCTAGTCCTGTTCTTGTACATTATTCTGTAGTCCCATTCTCTGCATTGGATTGGATCCCTGAATTTTATTTCATTTTTGATGTGACATTTTTCATTGGCTGCTGCTTTGGGGGTTGAACATCTTTCTGAATGTCCCTTGTTAGTGCTTCCAAAGCTGGAAGAAGTGTCCCTTCTGTGTGCACTGGCCCTACTTTTTTTTTTTTTAGCCCAAGGGGACTGCATTTCTTTTCAAATGGCTCCTCAAATACTCCCCCTGCCCCAATCTGTCTGCTCTCAGGGGCTGAATCTGCCTGAAACATTGTATATGACTACATTGTGCCAGATCTCCAAATGTTTCTCATCTGAAATACATTGTAAAGTCCTCTAGGATTTGGTAATTTGAAATCTTGAGGGCACAGGCCTAAGAACATCTTCACTTTGCCACCAAATGCAAGTCCACGGAACTTTGCAAAGTCGGCTCAAGTTGACAGTTCGCCTTTTGGATTGAAATTCCTCCACTAAAAACGATCATGTTCATAGTTGCAGAGTATTTCTGAAAATGAGTACAGATTGCCACCCACGGAGGAGATACACAGGGGAGCACCTGTGAGGGTTTGGGGTCCCCCACTATCCTCTGTGAGAGTCACTGCTTACCTGGTATAGGAGCAATCCACGCGTGACAGGATGAAGCTGGAGAGGTCACTTGAGATACAGGGGGCAGTGTTTTCTCACTAGGGATTCACTGTGTGGGCGTCCTCATCTGTGGGCTGATGGCTCATGACACTGAACTTCATATCCAGGTTGCCTGTTACCATGTAACTCAGTGGCCCACTGTAAGCCAGGTACTTTGCCTTTCTCTCCAGAGAGCAAGGACTACGCTGTTACTCTGTGGTATGGTTGGCTCATTCGAAAATTCATTGTGACCAGGCTCTACCCCCCAAAAAACAGTGTCATTGGATAGGAGCCATTCTCCCCCTCCACCAACCCTGCCAAGAAGTCAATAACAAAAGCCACAGTTTTCATTTTGGGCAAGGCACATTTTTAGACTATGTACTTTGCGATAAGGATTTTGGTAATAGATACTAATGTGGCTATTTCAAGTTTCTGTTGATCATCAAATTAATATTTAGATATTATGGCAAAGCCACACTTAAAGAACAGTTGGCATCTAATGTGATTCCACCAAAGCATTCACCGTCAGCCCTGCCTATTTCATGCAAGGATGCATCTATACAGTGACCCCGTAAAACCCACATATCAAATTAGACTAGATTCTTGCACCATCATTTTCTCTCTCTTTTTTTTTCTTTTTCTTTTCTTTTTTTTTTTTTTGTATTTTATACAAACTGCTAACTTTTCATTTTGGTAGGTCTTTTTGAATTACAAATGTTCACATGTGTAGTCTACTCTATAAAATTGAGTATTTCATATGGCATTTTGAAACATGTTTTTCACAATGATAGAGACCCCTTAAGTATTCAATCGCTTAGGTCATAGGAGTTTTTATCATTCTCTTGGCTTTACTTCACTGTGTCTACACCAACATTTGAAAAAAAAAATGAAAGCTCCTTGGAACGCTGGATTTTTATTTTGATTTAAATGTTTTTATTTTATTATCTTATTTTATTTTTTCACGTTCTTTTTTTCTTGATCTGGAACAAATGAATGGCTTGAACACAAACACCAAGGGCAGAGCTATCCACGCACAGTTTACCCCCTGGGTGTGAGCAGCAACCGCCTCCATCTAATTTCAGCAACAATACTTAATTATCACAGCAGTAACAAACACAGGTTTCTTCTATTTCTCAGCTTTGAAATCCAGACATTTTCTGTATTGTTTTAGCGTTTCCTTGATTCTAATCTTAGGACTACTTAAAGAGATAAGGACATCAGGACAGGAGGGGAAGTGCTCACATGTGTTATTTCTACAGTGCAGTCACTGTGTGTGGCAAAGCCTGAAGTTTGAAGTCAGCATAAAAGTCAGACTCAGTTTCCTTCTCCCCCTTTCCTTCTCCTCCTTCTCTCTAAGCACCATCTCCCTAGAAACTTCTCTAATTTCCTTTAAAACATACAATACAGTTTGGCCATTATAACTATAAAATTTTTCTGAATTTTTGTCTAAAATCTGTATTTTTAGTTTATATAAAATACAAAAAAAAAGAAAAAAAAGAAAAAAAAAGAAAAAAAAAGACAAAGAAAAGAGAAAATGATGGTGCAAGAATCTAGTCTAATTTGAGATGTGGGTTTTACGGGGTCACTGTAAAGATGGATCCCTGCATGGGATAAGCAGGACAGACGGTGAATGCTTTGGTGGAATCGCATTAGATGCCAACTGTTCTTTAAGTGTGGCTTTGCCATAATATCTAAATATTAATTTGATGATCAATAGGATCTTGCAATTATTAATCCAGGGTATGTGCTTCCTTTCTCTGCGGGGAGGTTGAGCAACACCTGGATTTATTATTATTATTGTTATTATTATTTATTACAGTTGAGGAAGAAGGGTGCTACTGAGAATTCTACAGCACATGGGGAGCAGCCCACAAACGTCAGTTAAAGGTGAACTCCTGTCTTGGAGAGTATTTCATTTAAAGGCTACATGGAAATGTCTGAGCATTTTATTTTGTCTTTATAAATGTTGATCTCTGGAGGTGTATAGGGCTATGTGAGTGCAGAGTTCGAAAGTCCTCCTGCATACCTGAGGGACACAATACCATTCTGAATTTTAAAATGTGTATTTACTTTTTAAATGGTAGACTAATAATATTCAGGGGCTCCGATGCTCAGTTCCCAGTGCTGCCGATTAACTTACTTGCTCGCCGCTGTGACAGTACAGAGCTGTTCACCCCTGTCCCTCCCCAGACACTCCTTGTATTATTTTGTCTATTTTCTTTCTGCCTCATAGACTTTTCCTACTTCCTGTCCCCCCCCACCTCCCCTGACTGTCATTTAAGTGGAATCAGAACACACACATACACACACACATATACCCCTTTAGCTTCTTTTACTATGATGTATGTCAGAATAATTAGTGTTTTAGAAGTTCACTTTGTTTATCTATTAAAAGTCATCACTGTATTATGTTTTACCATAACTATCATTAGTGCATTCTAGAAGTCTCCCTTAATGTTAAGAGGATCAAATGGAGGGAAAGTTTGATGTCCTGTGCACACCAGAGCTCCAGATTCACTGTAAGCCAAACACACGGAGGCCACTTAGCCACTCGACATTTTGCTTCAGTGCTGCCTTCCTTCACCTTAATTTATGCTGAGGATTGTGCTAGAGACAATCACAAAAACAGGAAATAACCATAAATGAAATCCACACCCTAGCCTCATAGCTGGGGACCCTTAGGAGTCTGTCAATCAGTGACGGAGTGAAAGGACTTAGTGATGGGACCGTTTGCTGAGACTTAGTGTATGAACTAGATTCTGGTTAAACATCCAGAGAGCAGCCTCTCCAGGAAGCTGGGCGAGGATGATGGATGGATGCATCCTGCAGAGGCTGGTGCATAGAGCGTGGCTGAGGAGGGCAAGTAGGGCACAGGTATGATGGGTGACCCACGACTCTGAGGGCTCCTTGGTCCTCTTCCAAGCTTTTCCATCTGCCTCAACCTTCATCCTGTCCTCCTCTCATATCCTTCTTAGGTCTCTCTTCCTGAAATACAACAATCTGACCAATGCTTTCCAACCCTTTCACCAGTAAGGTCTGATTCGTTGTCACCTTTGCATTTCATGTCACTAATGGTCTCTGTACCTGAGATCTGGACATTGATTAGAATCATTTTGGGGCAGGTGTTTGCTCCAGTTTGCTTTCTGTTGCTCTGATAAACACCGTGACTAGATGCAACTTGGGGAGGAAGTGGTTTGTGGTTTGTTTCAGCATACAGGTTATAGTCCATCGTCAAAGAAAGCGAAGCCAGGAACTAAAGTCAGGGACTTGGGGCTAAAACCACAGAAGAAGGCTGCTTACCTATTTACTGCTAAGTTAGCCTATTGTACATCTCAGGACAACTTGCTCAAGGATAGCACTGCCCACAGTGGGCTGGAACCTATGACCTCTATCATAAATCAAGACAATTTCTTACAGATATGGCCTTAGGTCATTTCAATCTGGGAACTCTGCCAACTGAGATCTCTGACCTTTGACATGGTTTTGGGCTGTGCCAAGTTGATGATTATAAGTAAACTGGATATTAGCCCAGAAACTTAGACTACCCAAGATACGATTTGCAAAACACATGAAACTCAAGAAGAATGAAGACCAAAGTGTGGACACTTGGTCCCTTCTTAGAATTAGGAACAAAGCACACATTGAAGGAGTTACAGAGATCAAGTGTGGAGCTGAGACAAAAGGATGGTCCAACCAGTGACTGCTGCAGCCGGGGATCCATCCCATAATCAGCCACCAAAAGCAGACACTATTGCATACGCCAGCAAGGTATTGCTGAAAGGGCCCAGATATAGTTGTCTCATGTGAGGCTATACTAGTGCCTGGCAAACACAGAAGTGGATGCTCACAGTCAGCTATTAGATGGAACACAGGGTTCCCAATGGAGGAGCTAGAGAAAGTACCCAAGGAGCTGAAGGGGTCTCCAACCTTATAGGTGGAAGAACAATATGAACTACTAGTACCCCCAGAGCTCGTGTTTCTAGCTGCATATGTAGCAGAAGATGGCCTAGTCGGCCATCATTGGGAACAGAGGCCTCTTGGTCATGCAAACCTTATATGCCCCAGTACAGGGGAACGCCAGGGCCAAGATGTGGAAGTGGGTGGGTAGGGGAGCAGGGTGGGGGGGTGGGGGAGGGTATAGGGGACTTTTGGGATAGCATTTGAAATGTAAAGAAAAGATAGCCCCAATTAAATATCCTTTATAAGAAAAAAATAAGTAAACTGAACAATATTCTTCGTAATCTTGTTCTTATCAAATCCCTCTCTGTCTTATTTCCATCTGACTGTAATGGCAAAGCAATATATCTTTAATCTCTGGAGTTCTTTCTACAAATGGGGGTTGTGTTCTGCTGTCCAGGATGCTCTTGATCTCACAGCTGTCCTTCCTGCTTCATCTCCTCAAGTTAAGATTACAGCTATATACTGCCATGCTTACGTTCTCAGCCCAGAGGAGACAGAAATGTACAGGGTGCAGGCATTTGAATTTTCAATTGAGTAGCAAGCAGGTATCATCAAAAGGTCTCGTCTCTGACTTTAAATTGAAAAGTTCACGTATTGTATGGATAGCTTGACTTGTTAAATTATAGAGATAGAATGTTCGATGATGATTGTTAGGGGCTGAGGGAAAGGGGTAATAGGGGGGTTAGTGTTGAATCAATATAAAGTATTGGCTTGGGCAGATAAAAGATTCTGTGGGTAGGGGGTGGTGATGGTGGCTGCTACAGTTAGGAAATGGTGTGTGCTCCACAGGACAAGCATCAGTTTGTGAGGCGTACTAGAAGGTTGTATGACATTGGGAGGGGGTTCTTAAAGGCAACAGTGGGAGTGTTCTGGCTGGTCTTGTGTGTCACTTTGACACAAACAAGAGTCATCTGTAACTGTGGGCTTTTCAATCCCTCCAGCCAAGTCCCCCCTCCCCCACCCCCAAAATGACTCTGAGATTTCTTATATGTGAAGAAGTGCCTAGGCCAATAGCTTTGTATCATTTCTCCTAGCTCATAACTCAGTTATCCTGTTTACACTAGTTATTGCCCCGTGGCTAGTTACCTCTCCTTCATCTTCGTGCCACCATCTCCCTCCGAGTTTGGGGCGGACCCCCACACCATGTGCCCGACTCCATCCTGGAACATCCACCTCCCTATTTCCTGTCTAAACTAATCGGCCAACAACATTGTATTGACAAGTGATGCTTCTATACATCGCATAAGAGCTTCTCTTTACAGCCGTCAGAAAGAAAGGCACCTCAGTTGAGGAGATGTCTCTGTGAGATCCAGCTGTAAGTGATCAATTAGTGATCGATGGGGGAGGGTCCAGCCCATTGTGGGTGGTGCCATCCCTGGGCTGGAAGTCCTGGGTTCTATAAGAAAGCAGGCTGAGCAAGCCAGGGGAAGCAGGGCAGTAATCCTCCACGGTCTCAGCGTTAACTCCTGCCTTCAGGTTCCTTTCTTGTTTTAGTTCCTGCCATGACTTCCTTCAGTGATGAACAACAATACTGACGTGTAAGTCAAAAACAAAAACAAAAACAAAACAAAACAAAACAAAAAACCCCAGCACTTGGGAGGCAGAGGCAGGCAGATTTCTGAGTTCGAGGCCAGCCTGGTCTACAGAGTGAGTTCCAGGACAGCCAGGGCTACACAGAGAAACCCTGTCTCGAAAAACCAAAAAAACAAAAACAAAAACAAAAACAAAAAAACCCAAAAAACCCAAAAACTCTTTCCTCCCCAACTTGCGTTTTTAATCATGGCATTTTGTTACATCAATAAAAACCCTAACACAGGGGGTCGTCCTCTTCTCTGCTTCTCACTGGCCACAACCAAGCGCTAGCTTGCTTCACCAGGCAATCCCTACCTTGCTGTGTTGCCTTGCCACAAGTACAAAGACAATGGAGGCAATGGCTATGGACTGAGACCTCTGAAACCAGGAGCCAAAAGGAAATCTTTCTCTTAGTAAGTTGACTTAACTCAGGCCCAACACAGTCATACAACATTGTGAATAGACCTAGGCCTCATGAAGTGTGTGCACCTCAATGCTTAAAACAATAAAAATTTTTATTTATACATACATTCCCATAGTCTTGAAAACTAAAAACAAAACAGGCAAACAAACAAACAAACAAACTCACGACAGAGACTTATTATCATTGTTCCTAGCCTAATTAAATGTAACACAAGAATGCTCTTTCCTTAGTAGCCAGAATCACTGTGGGGCTGCAGAGAGGAGGTAATTGGGTGTCTCAGTGGAGATATATCTTGATCTTGGTAGTCTTGTATTTGACTTCACTTTTCCCCTACTGGGCATTTCCAAGTGACTTTCTGCTGCCCCCAGAGCACTGAGCTATATCTTGAACCTCTAGTGATCTTTCTTGTATCTTGGGGCTTCAGCAGTTGTGTCTAGAACTTCTTGGTGATCAGTAAATGGGGGTAGGCAGGCCCTGTGCTGAGCGATCTGCTATGGCTAGACACAGCTGACCTGGCATTTCCTGAAAGAGTTGAGAAAGGGTGTTTGGCCTGTTTCAGGTTGGGTTCACTCTGCAGATAAATGCTGCTTACGGCTGTCCAATGTGGAATTTAGCAGTCCTCAGAGATTATTCTTTGTTAGGTAAGTTTCAGTTGTAATTTCTTATCCTTTTGTGATGATGAACCAGCTTCTTTCTCTTCCTGGATGGTTAGGGATGGAGCTGTGGTTGACTCAAAAGAGAGTGCTGAAATTTGATTGTTTTCTCTACGATGATTCTAAATACTGGAAAATTGTCAGGCTGGACTAGAAAATAAAATACAACTGAGTTTGACACAGAGATTTTTTTTCTTTCTTTTTTTTTTTTTAAAAAAAAAAAGCCAACTAATTTGAGAACTTTGTGTGGAGCTACCTATGAGAGAAAGGGACATAAACAGTGCAGGGAGGGAGGGTCACCATTGTGGTATTATTATAATGTGTATTGAAAAGGGGTAGTGACCTCTGCAGTGACAGGACCTTCCTGTCCAGGAAGTGACACAGGTCAAGTGAATCCCGGCTGGACACTGCTCTCTTTCCTGTCTCTGCTCCAATGCCTGTCTGTTCCCATGGCGAAGGCCTCGGTCGAGACTGAGCTAGAGAACTTCTGGAGCCGAGTTCATAAGGCTTTATTTAATACTGCCAAATCAGCTGCACAATCTCACCTTAAACTCACAGCGGCCCCACACAATCCTACCCCGCTGGTGCTGCTTTTGCAGATGAGGATACCGAGTTCTAGTGTACTTGACCCAAAGTTGGCAGGCAGAGGGCAAGGGCTTGAACCCGGAGAGCCCGGTGCCAGGGTCTGTCTCCAAGTTTCTGTCATCTCTGCCCGGGTCAGAGAAGCCTTGTCCCAAAAATACTCACTTGGGGAAGTTGCTGTAGTCTTAGAGAAAGGTGGGTTGTATTCATGAGAAAGAAAAACTAGCCTTCTTGGCAACATTCTTGTCGAAATCACTAACCGAGAGCAAGGATATGACTTTTCCTCACTGGGGAGGGAGACGGGAAGGAGAACGTCTAGGAAAAGGTCACTTGGCTTGTGTGGTGATTTGAATATGCTTGGCTCAGGGAGTGGCGCTGTAAGGAGGTGTGGCCTTGTTGGAGTAGGTGTGGCCTTGTTGGAGGAAGTGTGTCACTGAGGGGGCGGGTTTTGATACCCTCCTCGTAGCTCCCTGAGGGTGCCAGTCTTCTGTTTGCCTCCTGATCAAGTTGTGGAACTTTCACCTCCTTCTCCAGCACCATGTCTGCCTGCACACCGCCAGCCATGCTTCCCACCATGATAATAATGGACTGAAACTCTGAAGCTGCAAGTAAGCCCCAACTAAATGGTGTTCTTTATAAGAGTTACCTTGGTTATGGAACCTCTTCACAGCAATGGAAATCTGAACTAAGACAGCCTGGAACTGCTCTTTTTTTATTTAATCTTTGAGAGTTTCATTCACAATGCATTATGACCACACTCACCCCGGACTCCTCCATTCCAGCTCCCGTAGGGAAACAACACATCTTGTTCTAACTTATTCTCTCTTTTTAAAACACACACACACACACACACACACACACACACACACACACACACACACACACANCCCCTCCGATCCCCCTCCCCTCCCCTCTCCCCTCCCCTCTCCACCTCTCTCTGTTATTTTCCCTGTCATCTCTGCAACACGAAAAGCTTCATTTCAAGACGTGCTCTCCAAAAGGAAGCACAACAAGGTTTGCTCAGGAAACTGGGCTCTGACTTCGTGAACCAGTGTGGTGTTAGCATTCACGTTCCGTCTCTCCTGCCCCTACTTTCCCTTATGTATGGCGATGGCACCAACATTGTACAGGGAAACACAACTTCTGTTCCTCACCAAACTTGTCCAGTATTTTGGCAAAGGCACACTGAAGTTTTCCCCAAACATGAGCACCTACATCTATATTACTCATGTTTGTTAGTTCCTGCCTATGAAAAATTTTCCTCTTACACACTTGTGCAAAGTCTGGCTACAAAAAGGTCTGTATTTATTACTAGCTCACTGGGATCCTTGTAAGTATCACAGCTGTAATATTTTAGTTACTCCAAAGGAGGTAGCATTTTACAAAAAGAAAGTTTTAAGATAGAATTCATGACCTAAATTGGTGAAAATTTACTGCTTCATCATAGCTTCTTGAAGTTTGACATCAAGTACAAAGGCAAGATCTTCTTCTCCTTTTTTCTTCTCCTCGTTCTCTTTTTCTTCTTCTCCTCCCCCTCCCCTCCCCCTCCCCCTCCCCCTCCCTCTCCCTCTCCCTCTCCCTCTCCTTCTCCTTCTCCTTCCCAGAGTTTCTGCTACTCTATGAACTGATTACCTAGAACTGCTGAAAAAGAGGCTTGCACTAGAGGCACTTGTCTCCTCACAGTTCTGAGTGCTAGGAGTCCAAGCTCACTGGGTCAGCGGAGTGGCTCCGAGGCCTCTCCTTGGATTGGAGGTAGCCTTCTGCTCCTGAGTTTCTCATAAGGTCTTTGCTCTAATGCCATCTGTGTCTTGAGTGTTCTTCTGTTAAGAACCAAGGTCAGGTTAACTCTCCCCTATGACTTCTTTGAGGATTATATCTCTGAAGATAGGCACATTCCTCAGATAATGGGGGGGGAGGCTTAGAACCTCATTTTTGGCAAGCCAACTGTACTTTTAATATCCTACATACTTGATACCATATCTTAGTTGTGATGCTGTTGAAGTTTGTATTCAAGTTCATCATGTTAGCATATTTTCACTGTACATATAATTTCAATTTAATGCATGGATTTTTATCTAGAGTCAACAGCCTCTTGGGGTTCCATAAACACACTAAAGATTCATGCCGAGATTTACTGCGCCCTGCTTTCTGTCCACATTTCCACACACTCCTCAAGGGTACAGGCTTTAATGGTCAATTGCCATGGTTAGGATGCAGTTTGTCTCCTCGTTAACATGGTGGAAAGATAAACTGGTTGTGGTGCTCAGATATGAGACCCATGGCAGTTCATTCAGATCAGACAAGGTCATCAGGATGAAGCCTACTTTATGGTAAGACAGAAACAAGGTCACACACACACACACTCACACACACACACACACACACACACACATGCACAGACATGTACACTACTATCTTCCCTTGCACACTGATTCCTATTATGATGTAATGAACTCAAAGCATCTTTATAAGAGTCAGTGCCATGCTGTTTTAGATTTTACACTGTGAGCTAGATAACATGGTTTTCTTTGTAAGTTGTCAGCCTTAGGTATTTGGTGATAGTAATAGAGAATGGACCAGTGAGCTTATACCCAGTTCATTTGTTCATGTCACAATGTTTTTCCTATAGAAGAATATGCTTTCTGTGCAAGCATGAGGAAAACTCAACCCTCAGACGCATGCAACAATCAAGGTGCAGTGGTACACGCTTATAGCCCCAGCCTCAGGCTTTTAGAGAGAGGAAGGTCCCCATGGTGCTGTGGCCAGTTAGCAGTCACCTCTATGAGCTCCAGGCCAGTGAGGAGACCCATCTTAGAAAACAAGGTGGCTGTCTCCTGAGGAACAATACCCAGAGTTATACTTTGGCCTCAACATGCAGGTATGTAGACACATGTGTACACGCACATGTATATGCACCTGTACGTACAAGGACATGTTCACACATGTACATAGGCATAAATTAGCACTTCACTGTCTCTATATTTAACATATTGTATACACCATTGTACCAGATGCTATTTTAAGATCTTTCAAATACTAACTTGTGGCTCACAGGGCAGCTGTGATACAGGTGATATTTACAGATGGACATGGATACATACAAAGGTTAAATAACTCAGACAATGAAGTTGTTAAATGGCAGAGCTAGACCGCTAACTCCTATCCTCTACTGACGCTCCTTTCTCATCTCATGTATGAGAATGCAGTCATGTTATTTGCATCCGTGAAGTCAGTGGTTTCGTAGTTTTTTTTTTTTTTTTTTCTTCCCTATAACTTAGACTTTTACCCACAGCTTCTGGGCCAAAGCAGCAGGAAAGCTTTGGCAGCACAGGCATATCACCTCGGCTGTTTGTACAGTCCACCTCCGCTCTTGTCAATAGCCTTGTTTTGTATAATCACACTTCTTAAATGAAACCCTTCTGTTTGACTAGGGACTATGGAAAATGGTAATTGCTTCTGAACCGAATACAAATCATTAATACTTCAACAATACAAATAACAATCTTCAACACTTTTATCAGGCTTTCTGCTTTGCCAGAACCATTTTGTATTGACCAGATATTTCGAAAGGGATTTAAAAAAAGTTCTTGGACAATTCACTTTCCCTTAGTCTTTGGGAGATGACTGCCAGTCTGTACCAGGTTGTGTGTGTGTGTGTGTGTGTGTGTGTGTGTGTGTGTGTGTGTGTGTGTGTTTGGGGGGGTTACAGATGAAAATGTGTCTATGCTACTGTGCCCAGACATTTTTTCTGCTTCAATTCTCAACTAATAGAGTAATCCTTCAGTCTATGCTCCATTTCCATGGCGTTGGTATTATAAGTAATTTAGAGGTGGTAACAATGCACTGGGAATATATGCAGATATATGAAAAGACTCAGCTTTGGGGCAAGGGTTAGAGTTTGGTACCTTTGGGGTTCTCAGAGGCAAACTCCCTTGGATGCTGATAGATCGTAGTACTGTCATGAAGATTCTTAAATAAAGAATTCTGTCATTTCTAGGTCAAAGGCTCACATTAAAGGACTAATTCCCCCTGCAGAGGGCTGGGGTGGGGACATGTGGCCTGTTGGCTGCTTTCTCTTGACTTATTTTCACCTGATGATGCCAGACAGAGCAAGACGTGCCCTAATCCCCCGAATGAAAGGGTGCCCGACTAATGATACACAAAGACAATGCAAGTCTAAATACTTCATTTTTGAAATTTGATGAAACTTGTTTGCTACCAGTTTTTCAAAAATGTTACATGTAATTAAGAAATCTTACAGTTTTATAATTAATGCTTGTTTGGATACCGCTTTGAAACTCTGTGTGGGTGAACAGATGTCCTTTAAGGCATAGTAACACATTTCTCTTTACCTAGAGTCTGGAGCAGGGCTCCTTATGGCAATGGAAATGGGAGTTCCTTAAAGGAAAGGCTGCCAACAGTGAGGTGGATTATTTGATAGGGCTTATATATTTATGGATTTCTTTTGCTTAGGTTCTTGGCATGCTTTCTGAATGACAACTGCAGGTGGAAACTGGGATGTTTTGTGAGTGATTACGATGATCTTTGAAACTGACATCCTAATGGGCACAAGATGGCGTGTAAGTGAACTTCTCATCTATGAAAATTGTCAATCCAATTATTTCAGCTAACTCATCCATTAAGTCAGATCGCTCCCTAATCAATGGCTAGATCATTAGTGGTAAGAATGACCTGAAGTTCCTGATAAGTTGTGCTTGGGTCAACGTCAAAGGCATAATTAAGATTCTCACGAAGTAGGCAACTGGCGAAGCCTAGGAGTTATTTAATTAATTACATTGCATGTTTTACTTATTTATGTATCTATTTATTCATTCAGAATCAAATCAAATGGCTACATTACATATAACACCCTCTCCTTGTGGGCACTTATTTTGAAAACAAAGAATATTCAGCCATGCATATACAGGTTTAAAAGTGCTTCATGCAGAGTTGACAGGGATAAAGAGGTTTACCTGGGATTTATTTCTCAGGCTCAAGAATTTTCGATAAATCTGGTGTCTTCCTCTGCAGGGTGTAGCTATGTTTGAGATGCTAACGATTATGACCATGGAGGAGAATGCTTTAGAGTGGCCATCTTCCAGGGGGTATTGCTAACTACCCAGAAGAGAATTGATTAGGAATCTCATTGGCACTCTTGTATGCTCAGACAAAGACAGTCTGGGAAGGAAGAGGTCTGGTACCATCTGGCTTTTCCTGCTGACCTCAGGAACTCTTCATATCACTTGGCTTCTCTTTGAAGGGTGTCATCCACTCAATTTCAATCAGATATCCTTGAGCCACGGGCTAGAGGCAGAAGCAAAATTATTTTAAAGTCAGATATGTCTCAGAAGAACAGGGCTTCTTTAGGAAGATTGGAGCTCTTAAGAATAAAGATCCTGGGCATGATGTTTAGGAAATGTGTCTTTGAAATATTAGCTACAGATGAAGATTGTTGGAATTTTAGACCCTATTCCCCATGTCCTTCTGGATCTCTTATTGCTTTGCCATTAGAAACTTAAACCCTCAGTGTGACCTTGAAAATATAACCCCAGGATAGTATTGTTCTCATGTCTCTCTAGTGTAGTGAGAATTCCAGTTCATCCAGTGTTCCACATGGGTGGTTTCCTCTTTGTTCTCTTTTGGACGGGGAGCAGGTGCCTAGGTGACTTGTGAGTTCAAATTCAAGAGTGCTTGCTTTATCAAGATTCATGGGAAGAATGGAGGTGACCCCCACCCCCAGCTCAGAAGCAACAGTGCAGCTTGCTTGCCTGTACAGTGCTATAGTGCTATGCTTAAACTGCATGTGAGACCTGGGCATTTTGGTGATTTCTTGTCTGAAAAAAAAAAAGTCAAGCAAGATGACAGATAATAAGACAACTCAGACTACCTGTGCTTCATATAGAACCACGAGTTCCCTCTATCTTCCCAGTATTGGGAGGGGTCTGAGGGCTTGTCAGCTGGCCAGGGTACTGGACATCAAAGAAACACATTGGGAAAAAAAATGCAAGTACTTGTTTCAGTCTGTTTGACAAGTACTGTAGCAGGCTTCCCATGTGGTGGTCAGGGGATGAGAAATTCACAAAGTTTACTTCTATTAACTTCACTTTAATCGCTAGCACTCAGGGAGATTGGGTTTTGCTCCATTTTCTACTCTTCACGCTCGCTCTGGTTGCAGGAAAGACAAGCAACTCTTTTCTTCTTCCCCAAGCCATAGCACAAGGAGAATGAAAGGATGGCCTCTAGGGGTCAGTGCAGCGTCAAAAATGGCAACACCGGGGCGGGTGTCGGTCCCTGCTGGATCCTTAAGGTTTCCCTCCTAGCTTCTTCCCTATTTCATTCTAATGAGGGAACTGTCCTATTACTTCACGCTGCGCCCGGCTTCAGAAGCAATCCCCTTGATGCCCATTTCCCTTTAATATAAGTTTAAACATTTGCAATCAAAGGCAGCTCTAATTTGAAATTTAGGGCCGGCAGTGATGTTTTCAAATATGACGCTTTTCACCTTTTCTGTTTGAACCTAGAAGGTTGCCACCTCCCACTTTTCCCTCAAAGCCCCGTGGTTGGGCGAGGGTGGAAAGGCCTGCTGTCAGTTCGCCTCCCTTTATCTGCCTCCCTCTTCCATTTCTCTTTTAGAGAAGAAAAGCCCTTGGTTTCAGGCTGCACCCGTCCCTTTGATTGTATTATGTCCTTCAGCCCTTTGTCTTTCCATTTTGAATTTTTCCTAACGTCTTTCATGATGCTATCAAAGATCAATTAAGATTGAAGCCTGGTGGGGCCAGAGTGGGGATGTGTGAAAGACGCGAGAAAAAGAGTTCAGGACTCACTAAGATGGCAGGATAGGGAGATTCCGGGCTACCTTGGCTAACTCACTAGGAATTTCTCAAGGGTATTGTTTCCCCTCATTCTGCTCATTTTAACTGCTGCCCTTTACTGCATTAGCCCCTCAGTAGTGCTCGGTCCTCTACCAAAACAGCTCTCAGTAACACCACCTATGTTCCAATGCCAGCATCCCCGCTTTAACCTGATAGCTCCCTGTAGGTCTGGCACCTGTGGGATGCTGTTATAAGATCTGCTTCTCTATTGCTGGCTCTCCTCAGCGTGGTTTCCTGTTCAACCTTATGACTCTGGGAGGCCCCCATCTTCCACCTTTTGGGCTAACATCATGGTGGCTTATCTTGACATCTTAGATGTATGTGGTTCTGGAGTCGTGCTTTGGAATTTTTGAGTAGACAAAACCAATTGCTAAAAGTTGGCAGGATGCTTCATCCCATCTTCTCAGCCTCTGTGCTGGTTGCCTTCTTGTTCTCTTGACACAAACTGGAGTCACCTGGGAAGAGGGGACCGTATAGGAGTCTGACGTAGCACCCTTTTCTCAGGTATTTCAACTTAAAATATATTGTTTTTATATGTAAGATGGTGTATAAAATTAATAGAGTTATTTCATACCTATCACCTTTGCCATCTTCAACAACCGAATATTCTTAGGGCTCCATGCCAGCCAGAAAAGACGTTGTCATTTTATTTCCTTTCAGAACAGATCCTGACACACCCTGTCAGACACTGTGATGGTGCCTTGCGGCTGCTGCTGGCCAGAGAAGTTGGTACCAATCTTTGTACCGAACATCTGAAGCTTGCCACCCTAGCTCTTTAGTGCCCTGAAACTATTGCCCTGCTCAAAAACAACGGGACTGCCAGAACAACTTCATGTCCCGGTTCCTTGATTTGACAATACCATGCTGTACAGGGAAATGATGTGAGGGCCATTGTTCCTCCAGCTCTATGTCATGTCTCCTTGATGACAGGTCATTTTCCTTTTATCCTAAAGCAACACTGAATACAAATCTTTTTATAGGCAGCCCTTAGCTGTGTACAACCTTAAGTCTATCCTATCGGGATAGAGAGCAGTCTGCATGAAATTGACTATCATTCCTTAAAATTACTCTATTTAGGTCAGTGGCCCTAAACCTGTGGGTCATGACCCCCTTTGGGTCAAATGACCCTTTGCACGGGGGCCACATAGCAGGTATCTTGTATGACAGATAGTTATGTCATGATGCATAACAGTAATGTTGTGAAATAGCAACAGAAATAATTTTATGCATAGTTGATGGTCACTGCAGCATGAGAAACTGTATTAAAGTGTTGTACCATTATAAAGGTTGAGAACCTCTGCTCTAGACTATTCTAAGACACCGTTATGGGACCAAATTTATCTGAGCCTAATGGCTTTCTGTTGGATGAACTTTGATCCAAGTATTTTTTCCCTTTCTTCCAACTTTTGTATCTTGTGTTTCTATAGAACTGTACCCATACCCTGGAAGACATGCATAGATATGACTTTCCAGCAGGAACATGACTTAGAGTCAGATGGAATCACAATCCTTTCCTAGTTCCACAAACATAGCCCACAAGTCGAGGGCAAATTTCTGTGGTAACACATAGAATAGCAAATCTGAAATGCCAACCCCTTCCTTCTCCCAAAGAGTGGATTCTCCCGTTGCTCGAAACATTTGTAGATTACATATTACTCAAAAGAAATCATGTTAATAAAATGAAACTGAAAACTATATTCTTGTGTCCTTTTTTTGATATTTAGAAGCAACTAGAGTATATTAATACTTAGGACCAGTTTCTAACCTAAACACATGAGCATATTAGTTCTATGCCTTGAGCAAGAACATTTAGCATTAAGAATGACTTTAGGGCCGGGCATGGTGGCGCACGCCTTTAATCCCAGCACTTGGGAGGCAGAGGCAGGCGGATTTCTGAGTTCGAGGCCAGCCTGGTCTACAGAGTGAGTTCCAGGACATCCAGGGCTACACAGAGAAACCCTGTCTCGAAAAACCAAAAAAAAAAAAAAAAAAAAAAAAAGACTTTAGGTTTTCTTTGATGGATAAAATGGCTATCTAAGAAAATAATTTAAGAAGTATATACAGGATTAATCTATAGGGATTTTTGTTTTCATGTCCTACTTTGGTATGATGTGTATTGGGGACAAGAATTCTGATTGACTTTTTCCACTTCGTTATTTTTTTTCCCCTCAGCCTTCAGAAGAGCTATCTGTAATTTCTAAGTAGCAATATTTTGATTTCAGGTATCCCTTTTGCTAACTTATTTCTATTGATTGGAAGCTAAATCCTGGTGAACTTATGGGTGATTTGTGGTTTTAAGGCATTCTCTAAATCACTGTAGAAGAAATCCTTAAAATAGTCGTGCAAGCTATAACACATTACAGACCACTGTTTACATACTGAGAAACGCAAAGTATAAAGTTATCCTGTGGCCCAGATAAAGGAAAGTTCTTTTTAAGCTTTTATTTGTGCTAAGGCTTTAAAAAAAAATCTGTGCACTGACATATCTAAAGTTCTCTAGTGAGCATGTACTTCTAAAAATATAGAACTAGGTCTCACAGTTTCAAAGTCTATGGAGTGCTTACAGCTTGGGTCTCCTGGGGCGTATGTACTCCCCTAGCCTCAGTTCAAAGGGAAACTTTACATATTCAGCACCTCACTATTGTTCCAGAGACATCCCAGGAGAAGGGGGAGCCAGAGGGCTGAATCAGTGCTGTGGAAAGTGAGAGCCTGGTGTGGCTCAGTGGACCCATCTTGCAGGAGATCAAAGCTAAAACCCTTTGTTCACTTACCACATAGCTGCCCTTTTCCCATTATGTTTTGAAATATAAAGACTAAGCCAGCAATGATACTGTATAGTAAGTGATTCCTTGCTGAATGAAGGTCTCAGAGGAGCTGACCTTTGTCTTTCCCTTGCACTGATAAGGCTTATTCAACATTATGCACCTGGCCACTCAAGTCGTTGATACACTACACAGTGCACATGCTTGAATCTATTTCAGCAACTTACCTTAGGTACTTGATGTTTGCAATACGATTCGTGGGGCCAGATTCTTCCTCTGCAATTCCTGGGAACTTCTAGATACATAGAAATCCGTGCTTCACATATTCACATGTGGCCTAACATAATCTCCGCATTTTTAAAACTAGGCTTCCCTGGAACAGCCTTGGCTTCTTTACTTATCTGGCTACTTCCGGAGCACTCATTTATCCAGTGTAAGTTTATCCAGCATTAGAACTATGGATCTCTTGAGCCTAATGACTAAACTGTAGAAAACATGCCAGGAGTCTGTGATTTCTCAACCACAACTTCGTTTTTTTTTTAAACATAAAATATGACGTGCAGTTTGCCTTTTATTACCCAAACATGATAAAACTAACTTACATGCTATAAAACAAGGATGCGATTATTCACATTATAAGAGAGTGTCTGCTTTACAGGAAATTTTTCTAAATTATTTCTTGAAATTGCCTTGGGGGTACATTTGAAATAGAGTTTGACTCAAATGTTGATTCACAATCCAATTTTTTTGAGATGGCGTATAATACATAAATTGAGACATGATTGCACAGATAGTAGTTTTGGGCCCATTATTAATACATTTCTGAAAGAGCTCTTTGACCATCCTTATTTATTTCTTCCATTTTATTCTAACTTCTCTAAGTCTACACTATATGCCTTTTCCCCCCTAATTTATGCACCGACATATATAACTGTATTGCTTCATATCACCATGAAGCCAAAGACTTCATGGGGATTAGATTAACAGTGGAGATGCCTAAGGATAAAATCAAGAAAAATGACCCTTCAGCCTATAGTAATGGTGCCATTATGCTTGATTGGAGTTGCTACAGTCCTTGTAGATAGTGAACTATGCTGAAGAAAGTGGATATATTCCTACAGAGCACTGAGCAATAGCTCACAAATGGGTCTGGAGTGCCCAGATATCAGCTAGGATGCTAACCACAAAGGGGGAGCTCCTTCCTTCCCTGGTTCACTGAACTCAGGCCTCTGTGTACATGTCTCTTTGGAAACTCATATTTCTATTGTGCACACTACTGTTTTTTATGGCTCTCCTAAGGGCATGGAAGGTAAAGACTCAGTTTTTGTCTCTTCACACATCTCATACCTATCTAGCACTTTATAGGATTCCACATCAGCTTGCATGTGGAAGATTGGGGGACGTAATGACCTTTTAGAAAGGTCCAGGAATCTCACATTTGAGCAAACCAGCCACAAAAAGCCAGCCAGACACAAATCTGTTATCTCTTTTCATAGATGGAGCAGTAACATGGCTCATCTAAGATATCAGATAATCCAAAGTAGTATTCCCTTTTGCCAATGAAAGCGTGGCTACATTTGAACAGAAATAACCGAAGCACCAGAAATACCGAGAGGGGAGGAAGAAGAGGGAGATGAAGGAGAAGGAGAACAGAACTATGGCTGACTGCCTGGAAAGGCTTTCCCTTTTCAGTTACCTAGACCTTGTTGCTGATCACAGAGGCTGGCTCTGTTTGTGAAGCGAATCACTTCTTGGCCAGTATAAAGAAACTTGCTTCTTCTTATAGCTGGTAAGAGTTGAAAAGTTGACCTTTCCCCCTGTAGATTTTGTTCAAAACCAAGAATCAGAATCAAACCTTTGTCATCAAAGGACTAAAGTACACACTGAGTTCTTTCAGACAGTTGGAAACCTGTAGACACAGCAGCAGGAGATGGGCGATCTTCCAGAGTCCTGTGCTATCTAGGTGGTCCTCCCCTCTATGCTCTGGATTCCTACTGAAGGAGAGTACTCATGTTGAGCATATCTGTATGCCTTCTCCATGCTATCTGCAGATAGCCTTTAATTAAGAAATTCATGAAGGTGAATTAGCGCACAAAGACCAAACTCTTACTTCAGAAAGAAAACCACCTGAGTTTCTTATAACCAGTGGTGATATTGTAAGGTTCTGTCTGAAACATGTAGTTCTTCCTCACTAAGAAAATGAGGAGAAAGGGCCCTTAATGTGCAGTCATCCTCTAGAGAACTTCTTAAACTTCTAACCCCATACAATTTTGTGCAGAGCTCAAACTGTGAGTTGTGACCCCTTTGGCAAGCCTCTATCTCCAAAAATATTTACATTTTTATTCATAACAGTGGCAAAATTACAATTATGGTGTTGCAACTAAAATAATACTATGGTTGGGGGGTCACTACAACATGATGAGCTGTATTAAAGGGTCACAGCACTAGGAGGGTTGGGAACTACTAGATTAGGTATTTATTTGCTTCAAGCATATGCTCAGTAGGCAGAAATACTACTTTTTATTTTCACAAAGAAAAAAAGTATTCTTTTCCTTACAGCGTTTAACCATCACATTCCTAATGAGGTCTGTTACCTCCACGNCTCCCTCCTTTCTTTCTTTCTTTCTTTCTTTCTTTCTTTCTTTCTTTCTTGACCAAGGTATCTTTGAGTAGAGTGTTGTTCACTTTCCATGTGAATGTTGGCTTTCTATTATTTATGCTGTTAGTCCATGGTGATCTGATAGGATGCATGGGATAATTTCAATATTTTTGTATCTGTTCTGGCCTGTTTTGTTACCAATTATATGGTCAATTTTGGAGGAGGTACCATGTGGTGCTGAGAAAAAGGTATATCCTTTTGTTTTAGAATAAAATGTTCTGTAGATATCTGTTAAATCCATTCGTTTAATAACTTCTGTTAGTGTCCATGTGTCTCTGCTTAGTTTCTGTTTCCAGGATCTGTGCATTGGTGAGAGTGGGGTGTTGAAGTCTCGCACTATTATTGTGTGAGGTGCAATGTATGCTTTGAGCTTTACTAAAGTTTCTTTAATGAACCTGGATGCCCCTGCATTTGGAGCATAGATATTCATAATTGAGAGTTCCTCTTGGTAGATTTTACCTTTGATGAGTATGAAATGCCCCTTCTTGTCTTTTTTTGATAACTTTGGGTTGGAAGTCAATTTTATTTGATATTAGAATGGCTACTCCAGCTTGTTTCTTCAGACCATGTGCTTGGAAAATTGTTTTCCAGCCTTTTACTTTGAGGAAGTGTTTGTCTTTGTCCCTCAGGTGGGTTTCTTCTAAGCAGCAAAACGTTGGGTCCTGTTTGTGTAGCCAGTCTGTTAGTTTATGTCTTTTTATTGGGGAATTGAGTCCATTGATGTTAAGAGAAATCAAAGAAAAGTAATTGTTGCTTCCTGTCATTTTTGTTGTTAAAGTTGGGAATCTGTTCTTGTGGCTGTCTTCTTTTAGGTTTGTTAAAGGATTACTTTCTTGATTTTTCTAGGGTGTAGTTTCCATCTTTGTGTTGGTGTTTTCCCTTTATTGTCCTTTGAAGGGCTGGATTCGTGGAAAGATATTATGTGAATTTGGTTTTGTCATGGAATATTTGTTTTTCCATTTATGGTAATTGAGAATGTTGCTGGGTATAGTAGCCTGGGCTGGCATTTGTGTTCTCTTAGTGTCTGTTTAACATCTGTCCAGGATCTTCGGGCTTTCATAGTCTCTGGTGAGAAGTCTGGAGTAATTCTAATAGGCCTGCCTTAATATGTTTTTTGACCTTTTTTCCTTACTGCTTTTAATATTCTGTCTTTATTTAGTGCATTTGTTGTTCTGATTTTTATGTGTCAGGAGAAATTTCTTTTCTGGTCCAGTCTATTTGGAGTTCTGTAAGCTTCTTGTATGTTCATGGACATCTCTTTCTTTAGGTATGGAAAGTTTTCTTCTATAATTTTGTTGAAGATATTTGTTGGCCCTTTAAGTTGAAAATTTTCATTCTCATCTACTCCTATTATCCGTAGGTTTGGTCTTCTCGTTGTGTCCTGGATTTCCTGGATGTTTTGAGTTAGGATCTTTTTGCATTTTCTTTGATTGTTGTATCCATGTTCCCTATGGAATCTTCTGCACCTGAGATTTTTTCTTCCATCTCTTGTATTCTTTTACTGATGCTCACATCTATGGTTCCTGATTTCTTTCCTAGGGTTTCTGTCTCCAGAGTTGTCTCCTTTTGGGTTTTCTTTATTGTTTCTACTTCCATTTTTAGACCTTGGATGGTTTTTTTCTATTCCATCTCCTGTTTGGTTGTGTTTTCCTGTAACTCTTTAAGGGAGTTTTGTGTTTCTTCTACCTGTTTAGCAGTGTTTGCCTGTAGTTCTTTAAGGACTTCTGCCTGTTTAGCAGTGTTCTGCTGTAATTCCTTGAGGGATTTTTGTACTTCATCTTTAAGGGCTTCTACCTGTTTAGCAGTGCTCTCCTGTATTTCTTTAAGTGAGTTATTAATGCCCTTCTTAAAATCTACCACCATCATGAGATATGATTTTAAATCTGAGTCTTGCTTTTCGGGTGTGTTGGGGTATTCAGGACTGGCTGTGGTTCTGATGATGCCCAGTGTTCTTGGTTTGTGTTAGTAAGGGTCTTACGTTTGCCTTTTGCCATCTGGAAATCTCTGATGTTAATGTTCAAGCTGTCTCTGGTTGGAGCTTGAGCTTCCTGTGATTCTGTTAGCCTCTGTCAGCACTCCTGGGAGTCCAACTCTCTCCTGAGTTCCAGTGGTCAGAGCACTCTCTGCAGGCAAGCTCTTCTCTTGCAGGGCAGATGTCCAGCAGTCTGGAGCCCTGATTCACTTCCTGAGTTCTGGGGTCAGAACCCTCCCTGTAGGCAGACTCTTCTCTGGCAAGGAATGTGCCCAGGGGTCTGGGTCTCAGCTCCCCCTCCTGTCTGAGGATGAAGGCTGGTCGGGACCTTGACCAAGAAGCTCTGTTGCTTCTATTGCCCAAGTGCTCTCAGGTGATCAGGAGGTCTTAGGTGTGCTAGGGCTACTGTGAGCCCGAGGTCCTGCAGCATGGAGAGCACTCCGGAGCCCTTAGCAGCCTCCTCTGGGATCAGAAGGAAGATAGCAGGGGTGGCCTTGACCAGAAAGGATCCCAGCCTCTGGTCGGGCGGGGTTCCTTTGTCCCCATTCCTGCTGGCACAGGACCCTCTGTGATTCTTGAAGCTGATGTTGCATTCCACTCACTCATGATCCGGAGGTGATTCCGAGGTCCCATGGTGTGGAGAACATCCCGGAGCCCTCAGCAGCCTCCGCTGGGCTCGGAAGGAAGATGGCGGGGGATGGGGGGTGGCCTCTTTTTAAGTTTTAAGAATTTACCATCACATTTAACTGAGCTTTGGAGAGATACAATACATACTGGACTGACTGGCATCTCTTAGGGCTTAGAGGAAGATGCATGGGTACTTTATAATTGAATACACTCTCATCTAAAGCTGGAAAGTGAAAGAGAACTTTTGACACAGGCAACTGGGTCCCTTGACCTACTTCATTAACTCTGAGATTTTACAAGCTTCCTGATGCCTTGGATATCAGTGTACTGTAGTAACCCTGGGTACTTCCATACACAGATTGCAAGTGTGACTAAAATAATTATGAAATGTCAAATATCTGACATGTAATAAAACAGCTGATCTCTAATCTTTTATTGGCTGGTTTAATGCTATAAGCACACTCGTGAAGGGCAAAGGAAGCAAAGATATTGATTTTTGCTTTCATTTGGGGTAGGTTAGACTTTAGTTGTATTGACAACTGCTCGTCCCCAGGGAGCTTGTTTGAAGGAATAAACACATCTCTTTTCTGGGTTAGACAGACCTTCCTCCAGAGGGCTCCCACTAAGAGTGAACATGGAAGGATTTCTCAAATTCTTGTTTTACATTAGAAAAGATTAGTGCTAGTTATTTGAGGATGCTGCTATGATTTCTTTTGCACCATGGGATTTAAGGTCATTGGGATTATCCAGTAACTCTGGCTCATCAATCCAAATTATTCACAGACTGGAATCTCTTGGCTAAAGAGATAGGAAGAAACCGTTAATGACAGTCCTTCATCACCTACCAGCTGCTATAAAATTATTGCATTAGCCTATAATTGTTAGTCTCAATGTTCAGATGGTTTCCAGGCAGGATGCTGATTAGTGTGCAAAGTGATCTTGTTAGAAATATTTGTCAAAGGAAAAATCCAACAATAGATTATTGGAGGACATTTAAATAGGTTTGACTCACAAAAAAAGTGGAGGGGAGAAAGCAAAATTCAGCATTAGCACATTGAATGTCTCTTGGGACTTTCTAGGTTCATTTTAATATTTATAGTAAATTATAAATATATTTTTATAGAATTAAAATGCTTATGTTTAGTAATGGCTTTAATGGCTGCTTACTATTCTATTGTGCATCTGTATTAGTTTATTATTATTATTTTTCTTTTTTTTTTGCTTTTCGAGACAGGGTTTCTCTGTATAGCCCTAGCTGTCCTGGAACTCACTTTGTAGACCAGGCTGGACTTGAACTCAGAAATCCGCCTGCCTCTGCCTCCCCAGTGCTGGGATTAAAGGCGTGCACCACCATGCCCGGCATTATTATTATTATTATTATTATTATTATTATTATTATTATTAATTATTGTAGTTGTTCTGCTATGACAGCAGTAACCCCTTGTAGGAAGAAGGCTTTACTTTGCTTGTGGTCCCAGAGAATTCAGTTCCTGTGGCAGGAAGAGCAGCTTACACTGTGGGAAGAGGCAGCAAAGAGAAGAGAGAATACGAGTACTGTTGTTGAGTTTATGGTTTTCCAACTTTTGTTCCAGTCAGGCCTTCAACTCACTGGATGACATCACTCATTTTAGGGTGGAGTTTCTCTTCTCATGTATGTAGCTATTTATGCCCCCTTAGACAGACACAGAACTATGCCTTGGTCTCCTAGGTGATTCTAAATCTGGTCAAGTTGACAGTGAAGATTCATCAGCATTTTATTTTTTTCTCTTTGTGTTAGGTACAAACTATTCTTGTACTTGTCTTTATTATTTCTCCCAAATCAGTTTTCAGAAAGAGTTCAGATTATAGTTAATAGGCTGATCTTGGTAATTCCTGTAGTGGGTTGGACTGATGCTGTTTGTATTCTAATGCTAATATAGTCCCAGCGACAAGAGACTCCCCATGTAGACACTATGTAACCTTGCCCCCAAGTTATTTCTAATTGGTAAATAAAGATGCTGGTAGCCAATAGCTGGGCAGAAGAGACATTGGTAGGGGTCCAGAGAAGGTAGAGGAGGAAGGAGAAGCTGCCATGGGTTAGGTGAGAAGTGAAAAACGTGACCCTGAGGGCTGGCCAACTGGAGTTAAGAGCATTCCAGGTGAAACATAGTCAGTAGTAACTTGGGATTACCTATAGAATGTAGATTTTAATAGCATAGAGGGTAGATATCTGCCCAGCTCTTGTACTGCTTAAGGTATGTTATAAAGGTTGTATGTGTCTTATATCCAGGAACTGAATGATCAAAGGCAGGGTAGAAACCCTGAATTAGGATTAAAAATTGCTACAACAAATTCCTTGAATAGGTGCTCATTCAGTGAAGTATGTTGGTTGGGATGAGAGTAGAGTCAGGAGGGGGTTTAAGAAGGATGAGTAAGAATGGGAATAATGGGCCCCATCTCCCAGGAATATGCAATCATTCCATTAGATCTAGTTCAAGAGTCTGGGATCCTTTCATAGACAATCAGGTCTTAATCATACTAAGGTGTGGAGATATGGGAGTATGAAGAGAGTTTTGATCATATGCTACTTTTGAAAAAGAGGCTGATTACATGTGAATTAGTGTGACATGGATGTAGCTATATATTTGTTTGTTAAAGAAAGGCCTCTAGGGTACTGGGGCTGTAGCTCAGTTCATACAGTACTAGTTTAACCCACATCTGGTCCTGGGGTCAATCTCTGGCACTGAATAAAGTGGTGTAATGCTACACACCTGGAATCTCAACATTCTGGGGGTGGAGGCAGGATGGTTAGAAGTTCAAAACATACCCAGCTGCATGAGAGTTTCAGACTAGCTT
This sequence comes from Mus minutoides, assembly GCA_902729485.2. Lineage (NCBI taxonomy): Eukaryota > Metazoa > Chordata > Mammalia > Rodentia > Muridae > Mus > Mus minutoides. The sequence goes on from LR749597.1 coordinate 894,184, forward strand.
GGGATAGAGGCTCTGTCTCAAGGGGAAAACGAAGGAGTAGAAGAAGTAAAAGTAGAAGAAAAACTAGAATATGTAGAAGATGAAAAAGTAGAAGATGTAGAAGGAAGAGGAGGAGGAGGAGGAGGAAGAGGAGTGCCACGGACCACCCCAGTAAGATATGGGGGTCCCTGTAATGAAGGTCCTTGAAGCAAGGTGGGTAAGGATTCGGTGGTCACAAACAGAAACAAACACAGAGGCAGTTTGAATCTGAGTGTATTCTGCAGCTCTCAAGCAGGGTATTTTATATATTAAAAAACCAAACATTACATCTCTTAGAAACTATATCCAGTGAAACTATCACAGATACCAACAAAAATCATTTGGCACAGTAAAGCACAAAAATCATCCAAGCATTATAACTCTGAAACTATGTATTCAGTGAATCACAAACAGAATAGGTAACATCATGATAAATCATCAAAATATAACAATTCTAAAAGGATGTATTCAGTAGGGGCTAGTCCAAGGCTAGTGGCATATTTCCAGGAGCAGGTTAATAAACCTTTAATAGTCAGTGCTCTTAGCCACTGAACTAACTTTCCAGCCCCATGGTCAATTATTTTTTAACATCTAATGCCTGATTTTTATAATCTTCAATGTATAAATTTAAACTATTTTAATTTTTTCTTATTAAGGCTTTCTTTACCATATACCAAAATCCACGCCTGATGACACATGTGTAGCCATATGAAATTTTATTGTTGGGAAAGTTTTTATCATAATAGTTTTGTAAATGATTTAGAAAATAAAGCGTTGGTTTCCCTGGGGATAATGTCATGTTAGTGGCTCCATATCTAGGGATGGTTTCTTACCCATCATTCTCACTTAAGATCTTGGCCTAGGCTACCAGGAACATGCAAATAAGAAAAGGAATAAGAGAAAACAAAACAGATAGATTGCTGTGAGAACTACGGGTCAATATTTTTCTCCGGCAAAGAGTTCCACAACTGGTCGCCTCAGTCTGTGTAACTTGTCACACAGATCCTATTGGAGGTGGTTTGACAGAGGAGGAAGAGGATGGAGAGGAAGAGGAGAAGGAGGAGGAGGATGGAGAGGAGAAGGAGGGCTGAAGAGATACTTCTGTTGGTAAAGTACTTGCTGTAGATGGCAGAGGAGCTGAGTTGTATGTAGGACCTATGTAACACAGAGAGCCATGGTAATACACAGAGGTTGGTGAGGTAGAGACTCATGGACCCTTACAGCTTGCTGCCCAGCCAGTCTAGCCTAAGCAGCAAGCCCTAGCTCTCAGTGACAAACCCTATCTCAATTATTACAAATAAAAAATAAAATAAATGGATTCTCATTCCAAGTTTTTATTCTTATGAATAATTTACTTTTCTATTTAAAAATTTCAGTTTTGAGAATTTCATACATGAGTACATTGTATTTACATTTACTTCTACTTTTCCCTATGTAACTTATTCTGCACACCATACCAATTCCTCTCCAGTTTATGAACTCTTCTTCTATAATTATTGCAGCTATACACACAGAGGGAGAGAGAAGGAAGGAAGGAAGGAAGGGAGGGAGGGAGGGAGGGAGGGAGGAGAGAGAGAGAGAGAGAGAGAGAGAGAGAGAGAGAGAGAGAGAGAGAGAGAGAGAGAGAACTTGCTGAATTCATTTAGTGTTTACGGTCTTAGTCCACCTGTGTTTAGATAACTTATCAGGGGAGTCTTCCGTGGAGAAAACTAGCCTCCAGATCTCATTGTGTCCTGGATTTCCTGGATATTTTGCGTTAGGATCTTTTTGCATTTAGCATTTTCTTTGATTGTCGTGTCTATGCTCCCTATAGAATCTTCTGTGCCTGAGATTCTCTCTTCTATCTCTTGTATTCTGTTGCTGATGCTCATATATATGGTTCCTGATTTTTTCCCTATGGTTTCTATCTCCAGGGTTATCTCCTTTTGGTTTTTCTTAATTGTTTCTACTTCCGTTTTTAGGTCCTGGAACTCACATAACATGTACTCACTGATAAGTGGATATTAGCCCAGAAACCTAGAATACCCAAGATACAATTTACTAAACACACAAAACTCAAAAAGAATGAAGATCAAAATGTGGACACTTCGCCCCTTCCTAGAATTAAGAAAAAAGCACAAATTGAAGGAGTTTCAGAGATCATGTGTGGAGCTGAACCAAAAGGATGGACCAACCAGTGACTGCAGCAGCCGGGGATCCATCACATAATCAGCCACCAAACATAGACACAATTGCATATGCCAGCAAGATAGTGCTGAAAGGGCCTTGATATAGCTGTGTTGTGGGAGGCTATACCAATGCCTGGCAAACATGGAAGTGGATGCTCACAATCAGCTATTAGATAGAACTCAGGACTCACAAGGAAGGAGCTAGAGAAAGTACCCAAAGAGCTGAAGGGGTCTTCAATCCTATAGGTGGAAGAATAACATGGACTAACTAGTACCCCCAGAGCTCATGTCTCTAGCTGCATATATAGAAGAAGATGGCCTAGTTGTCCAGCATTGGGAAGAGAGGCCCCTTGGTCATGCAGACTTTATATGCCCCAGTACAGGGGAACGCCAGGGCCAAGATGTGGGAGTGGGTGGGTAGGGGAGCAGGGCAGGGGATAGGGAGGGTATAGGGGACTTTTGGGATAACATTTGAAATGTAAATGAAGAAAATATGTAATAAAAATGGGAATGTCAAAAAAAAGGAAGAAAAGAAAAGAAAACTAACCTCTCCTCACTCAGCAGCCCTTTGATTGCCTGTAGCTCTTTCCCATGGATGTGGCCCTGTGAAATTTTTCCTATGCTGGCATGCTAACTGGTTTTGTTATTATGCAAATATTATTTAGGTGACAATATCATTGAGAATTCATGGGTATAGCATCTCTGACATGTTTAGAAGATACTATCTTGTAGCTGGTGTCCTGTTCTTCTGGCTGTTATGGTCTTTCTACTCCATCTTTTGCAAGGTAGGTATAAGGGTTATGTTATGTATAGAGGTACCAACTGGGGTTACTACCCATAGTAACTTATCTGCATTCGACCTGTTTTAGATTTATTTAGTAGCCTCCATTTGCTTAAAAAAGAAGTTTCTTTGATGAGAGGTGACAGGTACACTTATTTATGGGTCTAAGAATACATATAGACTATAGTTAGAAGTGATCTTGATTTAGGAACACAACAATATTAGGTTATCCTGTAGGGTCTATGGTCTTTTTGGCTGCAGGTAGTGGCTGTGCCCTCCTCTCAGCCTTGAGTAGGCAAAATAGACCTTAAGTGCTTGCTTCGGTTGGACCTTAATGACCCTAGTGAAATCAATTTCCTACTGGAGCAGACTTCCTGCCTGTTGACCTTGCTTTGCAACTCACTTCAGCTGAAATGAAGGATAGGTCTGTGGGCTCTCCCTATATAAACACAGTGATGACTATTAAACTTTGACCCTTGATTGGAAACTTTTATCTTGGCTTCACCCTTCTCTCCCTCCCTGTCTTTTTTTTCATTTCCAGCCTCCTTTTCAGGTAACCCAGTTCATCCATGGCTGCTGGACTACAGTTGGCTACTTGTAGTTGGCTACCCGACATTATTTACCTCCTACAGAGTGGCTCTTAAGTCCAACGGGACAGCTGTTAGTTATCCCCAAGACAACACCACCACTGCTTAACCACTGGGGATAATTATGTGTGGTAATTGCTGTGAGTTGATGACTTTTCTCCCTTGGCAGCTTGCACAGTACCTTCTGATAACTAGGAGAGCTGGTCCTCAGGGAGGGGCCTTTTGGATCACTTCCTGCTCCATCTCTCTAAATGCTGTGCCTGACACATATGGTGCCTTCAGCAACAGGCTCTTACCTTCAAGCTCTGGGAGGCAGCAAAGGACAATGGATATGGCCTGTACTGTTTTTGGAATCTCTTGGGTCTCTCTGACCAAAAGCTCAAAGGGAGATATCTTTTGCCTGGCATTTCTGTCAGTTTATAAATAACTAGAAAAATATTATTATATGTGGTAATGTATATATATTGTATATATAATTAGGTATATATAATGTATAAATCCATTTATATATAAGATGTATATATAGTGTAATTTTAAGTGAGATTATATGATAATATGTAATAATCTTTTCAAACATCCCTAGTGATATTTCTTTGCTCCTTCTTCCCTCCCTCAGTAAAGTGCCCCCTCCTATTTTTCCTCCTCACAACACCTGCATCCTACTAAAATCCTCTCTGGAGCTCCTTCTCTCCCGGTCTCCAAATGGTCTCTTTCTTCTCCCTGGGCTTCTTTACTTACCGAAGCAGCATTTGTCTTTCTGGATCTGTACATCAGCCAGTATAATATTTTTTTCGGTTCCATCAATTTACCTCTGATTTCCATATTTTTATTTTTGTTTCCAATTGAGTGGAATCCTGTTGTGCATAGATACCCCATTTCTCTATTTATCCATCAGCTGGTGGGTATCTTAGTCTACCTCCATTTTCCAGCTGTTGTGAATAGAGCAGACATGAACATGACTGCCGTGGAGGAGGGTGTTGAGTCCTTTGGGCATGTGCCAACAAATGGTGCGGCTGGGTTCTATGGTAGTCCTGTTTTTTTTTTTTTTTTTTTTTTTTTTTGCCTTTGTGAGAATTATCCACACTGATCTCTAGAGTGGCTGTACCAGTTTGAACTCCCATCAACAGGGAATGAGGATTCCTTTCTTCTAAGTTTCACAATTTTAAAATTTGTACAATTTAAAAAAATTTTTTTTTACAATTTTATTTGTGAACATCTAGTTTTGCAATTATTTGTTGAAAGGGATGTGCTGTCTTTATATAGTTGTCTTACTTTCTTGTCACAAATCACTTGTCTGTAATTTAAGGTTTTTATTCTGGACACTAGATCCTCTTCCACTGATAAAATGTATGTACATGTGTGTATACTTGTAGGCATGCATATATTGTCAGTTCTATCTCATTCAACACTGCTTGGTTACTGTTGCTCTTAAGTAAGTCTTGTATCTGTAAAGCCTTTCAGAGTCTTTCCTTTTTTTCAAGACTGTTTCGGCTATTATATTTTTTTAGTTTTTCAAGACAGGCTTTCTGGGTTACTCTTATTGTCACTGTCTGACCTGTAGTCCAGGCTGTCTTTGAACTCAGAGATATACCTGCCTCTGCCTCCAGAATGCTGGGTGTTATCTTAAAATGTTTGTTTGCTTATTTATTTATTTATTTATTTATTTATTTATTTATTTATTTATTTTGTGTGTGTGTGTGTGTGTGTGTGTGTGTGTGTGTGTGTGTGTGTAAGTTAGAGGACAGTTTATGGAAATTGACTTTCTCTTTCCAGGATATATCTCTGGGATGTCAAATTCAAGCTGTCAGACTTGGGAAAAATTCTATTATCTCTGGAGCCATCTCTTGTGGAACCCCTGTTTTGGCTACTTTTTTTCATTATTTAATTGA
>LR749597.1:1943158-2018158 GCA_902729485.2 Mus minutoides
ATTAGGTTAATGGTGTCACAATGAAAACCTAATATTCTCTTAATCAGGGTTTGTATTCCTGTACAAAACATCATGACCAAGAAGCAAGTTGGGGAGGAAAGGGTTTATTTATCTTACACTTCCATATTGCTGTTCATCACCAAAGGAAGTCAGGACAAGAACTCACTCAGGGCAGGATCATGGAGGCAGGAGGTGATACTGAAGCCATGGAGGGGGCTGCTTAGTGGATTGCTTCCCCTGGCTTGCTCAGCTTGCATTCTTATAGAACCCAGGACTAACAACCCAGGAATGGCACCACCCACATTGGGCCCTCTCACACTTGATTACTAATGAAAAATGCCTTACATCTGATTCCCATGGAGGCATTTCTTCAAGGGAGGCTCCTTTCTGTGCTAACTCCAGCTTGTGTCAAGTTGACACACAAAAGCAGCCAGTACACTTACCCTGTGTTTTTGGTTCTTTTCTTTTCTTTTCTTTTCTTTTCTTTTCTTTTCTTTTCTTTTCTTTTCTTTTCTTTTCTTTTCTTTTCTTTTCTTTCCTTTCTTTCTTTCTTTCTTTCTTCCTTTCTTTCGATGTAGAGAAATCAATGAGCAAATAAGATGTATTTTTCTAAGTGCTACTACAGAACATATGTGAGGTAAAGTTTAGCAACAGTTGTCAAACTAACAAAGAGAACTTGCAATGTGGTGAGCTAAGATTATAAAACAATTTGACTGTACCAGTGTCTAGCAGCTGAAGAATTTCTTGGAAACTGGGTGAAGTTCTCTTATTTCACTCTTGGTAGACATTGTGAATGAGCAGATGCAGACTGAGAACTGATGATAGCTCCTCTCTGGTAGAAGTGAGAGTCCATTATGTTCCTTGTTTCTCACCCAGAACACGAATACAGAGTGGGATGAGATTAAGAGGACAGCACTCTTGTACATACCTTGTACCTTAGTATTATTGTTTCTGATATCAGAAACAGTATCAGAATTAGCTTTATTTTTGCCTCCTTTAAAAAAAATATGTGCTGGAAAAGTTAGGGGAAGGACTGAAGGAGCTGAAGGGGATTGCAAACCCATTGGAAGAATAACAATATAAATTATCTGGACCTCTTTCCACCCCTGAGCTTCCAGGGACTAAACAACCAACCAAAGATGGATGGATCCATGGCTCCAGCTACACAAATAGCAGAGGATGGCCCTACCTGGCATCAATGGGAGGAGAGGCCTTTGTTCCTGTGGAGGCTTTTTGCCCAACATAGGGGGATACTGTGTGTGCTCTTCAGTATTTCTGAATGTGAATTGTGCTAGCACAGCATAGAGAAGCCTGAAAAGTCACACAAGAGTTTTGTGATGCATTTGGAGAAAAAAAAAATTTCATGCTTCCTGAGACATACCTTATAAAACAAATGATTTCTTTCATAAATATGTATGTTATCAATAGGTAAGAAACACATAGGAAAAATCAACTAAAAAATTAAGGTGACCCAAAAGACCATGAGAAACTTAAAGGCACAGAAAAACAGAATGAACAAATGAGCTTTTTATAGCTTATTATTGATTTGAAAATTTTGATCACCTATAGAAACAGAGAACTGCACCAAGAACAAAAAAGACCCTTGAAGTCTAAACTTCAGTTAGAAGATAGGAGAAAAATTTGAGAAAGATGAAAAGTCTCATTTATGCACTTAATGAAAAGATAAATGAATATAAACTATAAGAAATACCTTAAACACATACAAACAATTAACTCAAAATAGCTCTTATCAATCTAGAAAGAGATTGAAGAATACATAGGAAATAAAGAGACAGAAAGTTTGTAATTAGATACAATCATGAAAGGCGAAATAAGCCATACTCAGAAAAGTATATACATGTTTTCCCCCATGTATAATCTTTGGGGGAAAACAGAAATAAGTAAGAGTAGAAAAGAAACTATTGGCAGATAAAGGAGAGAAAGAATATAAGAGGGGGATAGATCAGAGTATCTTTCATACTTGTGTGAAAATTCTATAATAAAACTGATTGTTTTGTTCCATACATAGTATTTGCTAACTTATTTCATTAAGAAATTAGATCTAAAAGATTATCTGACACCAAAAATACTTAAATTAAAGAGATAGTTTTATGGCTACATGTCCATTGGGATTCACATCTACTTGACTCAAAGAAAGCCATATTTCTAAAGGTTTTTTAGTTTCCTAAAATTTCTGAAGCTATCAAAATTGAAAGTACGGTTATTTTTCTAGCCATATTATTTTTATCTTTTTGATAAGTTAATTTTCAACATCTTTTTCTATGAATGAACCAATTTCACAAAGAGTATAGTAAAACATAAACCATATTTATATTTATTTAAAAACATTCTCAAACCCAAGTAAATCTTAAAATTTGATTTGAAAACTTACTGTCACATAGTGACACCTTTACATACTATAAAAAAAAACAAGCATTCTATCTCTATATAGCTATGAAATAACATTCAAACTATAGTTTAGGGAAATAAATTAGAATTGATGATAATTATCATTCTCTATACTATAAAATAATTTCCATATAGTTAGTTGAGAAGTTCTAGCTGTATTCACAGAGATTGGAAATACCATCCACACCACACACAATAATATACACCTCTTTGAGTTTTCACATATGGGTGCCATGGTATAAACATATTTCACTACAAGGATGTTCTAAAATAGTAAATATTTTGACTGGAAAAGACTGTCTTGACTGAGCAGGCTAACTCAGCTCGCGACCACATGAAAATGAAAATGTAGGAGACAGTGAGAAACGACAAGCCATTTCTTTTATTCCAGCTGATACATATCTTATTTATTCTTTCCTGTAATGTGTGAATGCTGCACCGTGCCCTATTTTGTCTCCTGCCTCAATTAAAATGTAAATTCCTGCAGCCCATCTCTATAATTCCAAACTGCTCTAGGCAGGGGAATTTAAACTGCTTTTAATAAAACCAACTACAGATGCTGAAATAAGATTTCTCCCCAAGTCTTTGAAATCTATATGTGCAATGGAATGCTGGGTCTTCTCTAGTTATGTTTTATCTATAAACATTCTAAGGAAATAAAAAATGGATTGGTGCTTTTACTATCACACATGCAAACCCAGCCATGGGCACTGATCTGTCTCTCTCCTCTTGGACAATTTCTAGCAATCCATCCATTATCTTTTGTAAAACATACCGTTGGTAGAATTTAGAGATTTTTTGGCTACAAATTTTGCCAGACAGGATAACAATATGATAGGTAAATTAAAAATTGAAATCAAGTTTGCATAAATGATTTCTGGATTGTCATTTTAGCCTGTTGCTTTAATTTCTCAATTTTTTTTTCTATCAAGTGTTTCCCCTATTTAGAAACAACAACAAACTTATAAAACTTTGTCAACTCTGACTTTGTGCTCCTTTCTGTTTAATTCTTGATTTTCTTTTAAATCTCCAGTACTATGTCTCCTATAAGAAACATCACCAAGGGCAGGTAGAGAGATAATTTTTTCTTATAACTCCCTTGTTCTTCAAATTCTCCTTTGCCCTTTGCTTAGGGACCCTGAGCCAACTCCATTAGGACCTTAGATTGTGCTTCCCACCTCTGGGGCAGAGTCCTGTGGCTTCTCACAGCCCCACACCCACCTGGCAGAGGCATGGAGTGTGTGCAGTAAAACTTCCCACATCTCACCTCCATGAGCAGCCCTACCCCTGTGGCAGTCCAGACGAGGGACACCATTTTAACCCCCACACAACATTTAACACAATAGTTTATTTTCCCCCAAAGCAGTGATTTTCTTGTTGGAAGGTGATCTTGCCTAATGGACATTATCTGGGACTATTGTTAGAGGATAAAGAGTTTGGTACCAGTGTCTGGGTGTCTCAGTTATTTTTCTACTGCTGTAAGACACCATAACATGGACAAATTATAGTTTACAGTTTTTTTGTAGTTTACAGTTTCAGAGTATTACTCTGTGAGCATCATGGTTGGGGAATATGGTGGCAGCCTGGTAGACACTGCATTGAAGCAATATCTGAGGAGAGATATAGAGCTGATTGGAGTAGAATGATCTTTTGAAAGATTAAAAGTCATGCCAAGTGACATACCTCCCACAACAAGGCCCCATCTATTCATTCCCAAAGAGTTCCAGAAACTGGGACTAAGGCAGTATATAAGATCATATAGTCTATTCTTGTTTAAAGCACATTGGCTCACAGAGGCATGTAGTGACAACTTTGGTGTTTTGGTTTCTTTAAAAAACACAGAATTAATATAAGAATATTTTTTCATTTTAATCCCAGCAGTGAGATATGGGGCTTGTCCACAGCAGTTGATTATAGCTTGTCTCATGCTTTGGCGTGGTGTGTAATTTTGCAGGCTGCACATAGTTTCTGTGACTGTATCACATTGGAATTTTGGGGACTTTTCAGTGTTATACAAATACTAGGGCCCAAGAGGTGTGTATGTGTGCGGGGGGTGTTGTTGATGGGTTGTTGGGTTGTTGCTATGTTGTTGTTTGGTTGTTGATTTTTGTTGGTGGCAGTTTTTTTTTTTTTAAGTAATCATGTACAGAGAAACAATAAGAAAATTGATACCTTGATGGCAAAGATCAAATAAGCCCAAGGAGCTTTGTGCTACTACTTATCAGGGAATAGTCTAAAAATAATTTTGCCCTTTTTTGACCCCTGACTTTATTCAGAGATCTCCTTCCTTTCCCCTCTATCCTTTTTCTTTCTTACCTAGAGTTAGAGGGTTGAAAAGATGGAGGAACGGTGATAGAAAAGGATGGAAGTAAAATGAACCCACAAAGTTGCCAAAGACAAGCTATAGGGCATGAATTATTTTAAGCATTACCCAGGTCTACATATTATTAGTGTTAATGCTTAGAAATATAATTCTTCCAGTGAATTCAATAATCACGCAATCAAGGTAAAGAAAATAGGGCAGAAAAGATCTGATGATTTACTGTAATTGTCATTTGGCCCATAAAAAATGAAAAAAAATTTAATTTGTTGACCATTCACAATTCCTCATTTTTTTACCTTGCTTTCCTTGTTGCAGGGTAAATAGCAACTAATGAAAGTAAACAATCCTACATCCTAAAGTGTATAGTTCATTCTAAAGTAAAACATGTAACTATTCTAGATTGAATTATCAGACCCAATCTTTTCTAAGTATTTCTCCCAGCACTGCTAAACAATGACCAGAATCCCTGTTTTCTGTAATACAGCCTGAAATAATGCATGTACCATGAACTCCAAGACCTTCAGCTACATATCTTATCAGAAACCATGTTTGAAAGTTCTCTATGAGCAATAATTATACTTAGCCAATGTTTGAGTGTTTTGACATCTTGATAAGCTTTTTCAACTCTAACTCTTCAGTGTCTCCTACTTGGGATACCTTCATACTTCAATTTTGTTTTATCCAATTCTAATTTTCTTCCAAAACCTTGATTAAAATTCAATTTCTGCAAGTCTTCTATCATCTCTATATCTATTTAGTTCATTGCCAATTTATAACTCATTTTTATTAGATATTTACTTTATTTCCATTTCAAATGTTGTTCCCTTTCCTGGTTTCCCCTCTGAAAACCCCCTATTCCCTCCCCCATTCCCCTACTCACCATCCTACCCACACCTGCTTCCTGGCCCTTATACTGGGTCATAGAGCCTTCACAGGACTAAGGGCCTCTCCTCCCATTGATGACTGACTAGGCCATCGTCTGATACATACGTAGCTGGATTCATGAGTGCCACTATGTGTACTCTTTGATTGGTGATTCAGTCCCTGGGAGCTCTAGGAGTACTGGTTAGTTCATATTGTTGTTCTTCTCTTAATCATTATCTTTTATGTGTATTATCCTAATACTTTGATAAAGATGATAAATACTAAAGGAAAAATAAAACTTTTTAAATGTAAATAGTTAAAAATGCCTATCAAAATGTTGACACTTGAAAGGATGAGACAGAAAAAAGAGCATAATTTGATACTATAAGTCCAACTTGGGCTTGGGATAGATATTTAGATGATCTATCTATCTACTTATCCACCTATCATTTACCTCTCCTGCTTCTCTCTTCCTATCTCTCTCTGTATCTGTCTTCCAGAGAAATATTTAATATTCTTCAAAGCTTTTATGTATGTTGAACTATTCATAGGGAGATATATAAAACAGTTATTTATTACATGTGGAGACCTATCAATGACTAAATAAGTTTCTAATAATGTCAGTTTTTAAAGGAGACTTTTTCTTTTTATTCTTAATTTTAATTCAATTTCATTCAGCTCACTGTCCCTCAGGGAAGAAGTTTAAAAGACATTCAGGTTGTTGTCAACTTTTTCATTATTGTTCATTCTCTACAAGACTGGAGGAAACTTGGAAGCAGAAATCAGAGGCCAAATTAAATTTGTCTCAGGAAAGATGGCATCATAAGACAAATGCACAATATAAAAGAATCGTTGAAGTGTTTCAAATATTTATCAAACAGTCTCACGAGGAAGAGTCCACAGGCAGGAAGGTTCGGGTCCATAAATTTTTGCAGGTACTTCTTTCCTTGTTTCTTAGTTTTCATTGTAAATGCAATCTCTGACTAGGTTTATCATATTAAGGTAAATTTTAGATTTTATGGTGATTGATTTCAATTAAAGGATATTTTCATGGAATGAGGTTTTACTTTCTTAGTCAGTATTTCTCAAATTGAAAAATAACATGTTAATGAGGTATGAAGAATATCTATTCTTAAAAGTTCTGTGTATAAGCCAGACGTGGTGGTGCATGCCTTTAATCCCAGCACTGGAGAGGCAGAGGCAGGTGGATTCTGAGTTTGAGGCCAGCCTGGCCTACAAAGTAAGTTCCAAGACAGCCAGGGCTATACAAAGAAACCCTGTCTCGAAAAACAAAACAAACAAACAAACAAACAAACAAACAAACAAAAATCTGTGTATAAACAAAAATTTAAAGTACTGATTCATAAAAATATGTATATTTTAAGGCATTATCGGTCCATTTAAATAGAAATAGCAATGATTCATTTGCACTTTCAAAAACTGGATGATGGTTTATTACTAAACGATGTAGAACTCAAAAGAGACTATTTTTCCTCAAATGATGCTCCCTGCTAGACATACTCATAGTTTTCTGAGTTGTCTGTTTTATTATAAGTTGGGTAATCTTCTTCAATAGCAAACCGGATTTTATGTTTAGCTAAGACACATTTAATAGACTGCTAGAGAGACTGCTTAGTGGGAATGATCACCTGCTGCTTCTCCAGAGAAATTTATTTGGTTCCCAACACCCATGAGGTGAATTACAACCATTAGTAATGCCAGTTCTAGACATCCATTACCCTCTTCTGTCTTCCAAAGCCTTTACACATCTTGTACCCTAATATATATGCAGGCAGAGGTTCCACACACTTGAGAGTAAGTCTCAAAAAAGAAAGGGTTAACTACTGGTTGATTTCTTTACTGAAAATCTTGTTGATTTGTTAATGAAAAATACTAGACTTTATAATTTTATGTGTGATATATTTATGTGTACAGGTTTGTGGGTGCTTTACAGTGTGTGTTTCTGTACATGTGGTGGCCAGAGATCAAAACAGGTTATCTTTTATTACACTGAAACTTATGTGTTGGTAGAGGGTCTCTCAATGAGCCTGGAGCTAACACATTGACTAAGAATACAACCCTCATGTCTCTACCTCCTCAACACTAGGATTGTCCTCAACATATGCCATTGACCCCAGATTTGTACGAATTGACCTCAGATCCTTCTCTCTGTGTAGCAACACTTTCCCAACTAAGCTATATCACTAAACAAAAAGTTTTCTCATGTTTAAGTCTCCTTATTTTACTTCATACTGATTTTTATAATTTTGATTTAGCAAATAAAAAGTTTAATTACATTCTGTTATTAGAATCCTTTGAAAAGTATAATTGCAAAGTTAGTTGAATGCTGGTGTTATTTTTTTTCTCTTTCTTTACTTTTGTTCAATACTGTTATTATTAGGGTTACTTGAAATGAAGTAATAAGAATATATCCTGAAACTTCAAAAACCAACCAACCAAAAAAGGAGCCTAGAGAATTCTAGAGTCAAATGGGATTCTGTGATTGTTTTCATGGTAAAAATTATGAATGTTTTGAGTTGTGATTAAATAAAACACATTTCACAAATGCTAGCAGGTGAATCCAGTGTAAAACCAAACAACAACAACAACAAAAAAGCCGAAATAGTCAATGTATTACACTGATTGTTAATCTTCAAGCCTCCTGATAACTTTACTGGGGCGACAGCTATGTGAGGCAGGGGTAATCCTTCAGTGAATTTCACAATAACATGTGTCCATCTTTGGGACCTACAAAATCATCAAGCACCACTCTGTTTCAGGCATGCCCCACAGACAGTAGCTGAAGGTGGGGAGGGCAGATAACTGAATTAAATAAAGTGATTGAACAGAGGAACATGCCCCTGTCTCAAATGTAGAGTGCTTCATATGGAACTTGTAGAAACTTTCCTTTTCAAGTTGAGGTGACAGTGACTGGGCCACTTGTGGGAAATGGCTGAAGTTGCCTTTTGTAACCAGCTTAACATACAGGTAAAAGGTCTGCCTTGAGGATTTAAAGATGTTATTCTCCAACTTTTCCCTCAGTGTCCCTGAGTGTTATTAATTCTATGATTGTCTTCCTCATAGACATGCCAAGCACTATCTACTTACCTGTATTTGTTACCTGATTGGTACCTTTCTAATTAGGACATTGAGATATAACAATACACCATCAATAGACACCAGTCTTTGTCTGGGAACTCATGGTACAAATTATCCAAAGCTTGACCCTCGCCATTCCTTGAATGACCCTGGCCATTCCTTGACTGGGAGGCATATCTTTTCGGGAATGGCCTTCCTCATTTCTAAGAGAAAAACTTAACTGAATTCAATATGTAGAACATTAAGATTGTGCTGTATGAAAACAATGGCCATGCATGGAGGGTTAATCAGTGTTAACCATAGCAACACTGGCAAAGGAAGTGTGGGAAGTGGCCAACTGTCAAGGCTCAAACCTGAACAGGTTCCGTGACACCACTTCATGGGGTCAGGGAAAGGGACTGAAAGTGCGCCAAGCTCTCTCTTTCTAACCCTTAAATATTCTCAATTTCATTTGATTTCCTCCTCTCTCACAGGGATATATGTATATACAGACAACACCTGTGTTTCCTTTTTTATTCGGACACCCTGCTCCCAGCAACACACCTTTATAGCAATTACACTAATGAGGTGTCTTCTGTCTATCAGCTTTTTTCTTTTCTTTTTTTTTTTTTTTTTTTTGCCTAAGGTGGCAAAAATCTTTCATTGTAAACTATATTCACACTTGTACATTAAGGTGCCTTCAAGTTGCTACCACACAATGTTTCTTTCTCTTTCATACAAAGGCATTTCAAGTGCACACTTCCTTACTCTACTTTTGTTTACATCCCACAGTTAGAAGTACTGAGCATTTACTGTGATCTGTGCTCACTGAGGCCACTCCAATTCACATACTATTCTGTTCTTATTGACCTTTCTGAATGCCTGGGTGGCATGCAGGAGCTGGGCATTAGGTATCTGCTTCTTCAGATTCATCCCCTTATCCCCACTCCTTGCTTTTTGTTGCCTGTGTGGACTTCAACATGATATACCTGCACCTTGACTTTTGTTGGTTGGTTGGTTTTAAATGTGTCTGTTTGTTGGTTGGTTAGTCGCTTGGCCTTACTTTACAAAACAAGTTACAACAGGAGTTACTTTTTAGAGCTATAGCAATGAAGTGAGTTAATACAGATAAAGCAAATTACAAAACGTCTGCTACTCAATATTGCACAGCCATTATTATAGATCCCCAATAGAGTATTAGACACAGCTGAGCACCACCTTTAAGTTGAAATTATCATTATGTTTAGTTTCTAGACAATAACCTTGTCCAATGACTACTTCTCTGTTAGCTGGCTGCTCTCTGTTCCTGTAGCTCCATTAATTGGTGGCTTTATAATATATCTCTCATAAAACTATATATTTGCTAGGAATGATTTTATTCTTTTCTATTTTTTTTTAGTTAATAAGCTTTTATTAGCAAATATTCAGACAAAATATAGAATAATATGAAAAATAAGGTTGTAAATTTATAGATCATATTTTTTTTCTCTTTATTAGATATTTTCTTCATTTACATTTCACATGTTATTCAGAAATTTTCCCTTACCCTCCCGCGTCCCCGCCCTGCTCCCCTACCCACCCCCTCCCACGTAATGGCCCTGGCATTCCCCTGTTCTGGGGCATATAGAGTCTGTATGACCAAGGGGCCTCTCCTCCCAATGATTGAATGCAATTGTCAGGTTTCACATTTTCTCTAGCCAAAATTTATCTTAAACTTGAGTAGCACACCCAGGAAGTAGCCTTACAAACTCTGAATGCTTCAGAAACATCAGCAGTCTCATTTTCTTTTCTTTCTGAATGAATCATTTCACCTAACGACCCACTTCCTAAAACTGAAAGGAGTGACAGCTTTCTAGTCCATAACTTCTTCCAGAGAAGTTCTTGTCCTCATTTGAATCTAATGAATGACTTGGAAACTTTATAACTGCTCTTGTTTTTATTTATTTTTATATTGTTTTTTTTAATCTTTTCTTCATTCTCCACTTCCTTTCCTTTTTGTTAATTCTGAAATAGCGCTTTCCAGGGCTTCCCACCTAACACGGTTTCACCACCAACCTATCACATTCAAAGTGACCTCAGAATAATACAGAAGCTACGCTCACTGTCCAGTTTGTTATCATGATACTCTCTGGACTGAATCTAATTTTGAACTCCTCTATATTTATGCAAGTATTCTTTAATTTCCCAAATTTTATTTGAATAAACAGACAAATGTGATTATCTAAATTGATAGCTAAGCAGAGGTATGCTAAGGAGGCATATTGCCTACGCTTTGATACAGACATGCATGTCAAGGGACATGAAAAGCTTAGAGCTTATTTAAGTGATTTCAGATTTGGATATAAAACTTACGAACCTACCAGGAAATGTTAAGGGACACCAGTGGAAATTTTGTCACACAATATCTAGCTTAGCTATGCATTGGAGTTACTCATTGCTATTTTTAAGTGTTTCTGTGCAGAGCTCACCATAGGTAAAATAAACCAGAAATTTGGGGAGCCAGGAAGAACAGTTGGGGACATAGCATAGTGGCAGAGCACTGATCTAATTATGTGAGGTCTTGGGTTGGATCCTCATTTTTGAAAAACATGTAGGACTGTGGTAAGTTACATGGGAGAGCATCTCATGTAATGCTCATAGTTATAAGGGTTGGATTCACCTATATTTCAATCTCTAGTTTTGCAGATGAACAACTAGATAAAAATCCCATTTTATTTTCTTATTCAGTTTTTTTCCTCTCTGGGGAAAAATACTCAGCTCAGAAATGTGTGCCATCTATAAGAAATGGCATAAAAATATAACTGAAGGACATACTAGATAAGGGGTTAATTCTTTGTTAAAAGTGTGCCTATGTATTTTAGTAATCTGACTAGGTAATTTTTCACTCCTTGAAGTGAGAAATTCCATTCTTTCTTGCCTTAAAAAGGCTGAAAATGGTGATTAACACATAGCAGTCATTTAGTAAAAACCTATTAGAAAGACGATTGGTGATGTGGGTGCTGGCTGCCTATCCTTATAACCTGAGTTTGCTCCATAGGACCCATATGGTGTAAACAAAGAAACAACTCACGCACATAATCAGTTGACTTCTGTATGCATGTATACATATTTCTACAAATACACACACACACTACACACTAAAATATGTGAAAGTAAAATTATCATATTGCATTAGTGAATGACAGTTTACTAGACCTTAAAAGAACATTCAAGGACACTGTAAAATACTCTCATTCTTTTCACGTTTCTTAATAAAGAACTGCAAATTTTTCATATCGATTCAATACTAAACTCTGTATGTTTCTATTTCTGGATGAGTGGAAACAGATGGTGACTGTTATTTCTCTCCTTTCAGGAGTGGACTAATATTTAAAAGTTGAATCCCAAAATAGATTTCCTTCAGAGAAGGAAATATCCCATTTGGGGACTATGTTTTTTTTTTTTTTTTCAATGGGATTCAGATCGGAAAAAATGATAAATTATGTTCAACTGCTGAGTTAAAATATCTATGGAAGTGAAATTTAATTGGAAGTATTTTTAAACGGTTATTACAGACTAACTTCTACTTTCTACATTATCCATACATTGAATCTTTACCCAATTGTGTGACTGTACTTAAGACAGTTCTATGAAATAATATCAAAGTTATATGAGTTCAGTCCAAGTCCAATTGGATTGATGTATTTACAGGAAAAGAAGGAAACATTGAATATTACATTCTCTGTCTTGTGAGTATTCTGAAAAGAAATAGAAAAAAAAAATGGCTAGCCACAGCCATGAAGGAGGCCTTCATCAGAAACCTCAATGTGCTTTCATCTTAGGAGTTTTACTCTACAGAATGGAGAAAAGACAAATGCTGGTTTCTAGTATCTAATAGGCTGTTAGAAAAGTTAGCTATCAAGACAGACCTTGTTTAATATTATCAGCGATGGCTAAAAGGAAGGAGAGAATTAACATTAAAATTCCAAGAAAGTTGGGAGGCAGAGACAGGCGGATTTCTGAGTTCAAGGCCAGCCTGGTCTACAAAGTGAGTTCCAGGACAGCCAGGGCTACACAGAGAAACCCTGTCTCGAAAAACCAAAAAAAAAAAAAAAAAAAAAAAAAAAAAAAAAAAAAAAAAAAAAAAAAAAAAAAATTCCAAGAAAGTACCCAAGAACCTGAAAGGGATTGTAGCCCATAGGAGGAACAACAATATGAGCTAACAGTACCCCCAAGAGCTCCCTGGGACCAAACCACCAATCAAACAAAACACATTGTTGGACTCATGGCTCCAGCTGCATATGTAGCAGAGGATGGCCTAGTCAGTCATCAATGGGAGGAGAGGCCCTTCGTCCTGTGAAGGCTCTATGCCCCTGTGTAGGGGAATGCCAGGGACAGGAAGTGGGAGTGGGTTGGTTGGGGAGCAGGGAGATGGAGGAGGGGGATGAGGGTTTTCAGAGGGGAAACTAGGAAAGGGGATAGCATTTGAAATGTAAATAAATGAGATGGGGCAAAATGTGAGTCCTCAACCTTCCACAAGAACTACAGGCAACGGAGTAAAGCCCTGAGTGGTAGAGGTGGCCTTCCTCAGGAAAAGCACACCAACTGGTTGTCCACTGTTAGATGGTTCGTCCTGAAAACATAAATGCAAGTAGCATTATATGAATTAAACAGTTTATATTTTCAAATATTTATGTATATACAAATTCATATATGTATACATATGAACTTTAAAGAGAATGGGGAGGGATGTGTGGGACAATTTAAAGGTACAAAAGGGAAGGGACAAGTGTCTTAAATAAAATACAATCTTAAAAAATTTTTAAAGTACTTTGATTAATATCTGGCAGATAAGTAGACCTCCCTCTCAACCTTCTTGAATGCCTTAGACATTTTAACAGCCTTACTTTCAAAATAACTCACCCCGTCTAGTTTTTTCATATTCAAATAAAGTACATTGCATATTAAAAAATAATTTTAAAAAATGCAAGGTTTTCCTCCTCAACACATAGAAATTATTCTTTGGCAGAACCTGATATTGGACAAAAATAAAGAAAATAAAATTCCCTGAAAAAAACAAAAAACAAAAACAATTGGTCACTTTTCAAATACCAAAGTAGATGTGTGGATAATTCTGTATGTTGTCCCTTGACAAAATATAGTTTAGCAGGAATTACTATGAATCAGTCATACTTTTAAAAGTTTAAAGTTGAGGATCAAAGACACAAAATAATTTCTTCCCAGTGGTCTTGGGTTGTGCACCTCATTCATTTTGTTTTAAAATGAAAACTGAAAAATAAAAATGAACAATTTATATTATAAGTGGAAGATGACAAGGGAATTTATTGGATCATCAGGGTTCTTCTTACAATGAGGATTCGCACAATACTCTTAGTGTTTACTCTCATGTATTGTCAAAACCTCACTGCAGTAGATTTTTACAGGCCACCCTGTGGCTTTTCAAGAGCAAAATAATCATTCTTTTTCTTATAAATTCATTTTATCAGCGCTTGTGTTTTGATTTCCTTCAAGTCCTCTGACACTTATTAACATTCAGAGTGGTTCAGGGCA
Organism: Mus minutoides; assembly: GCA_902729485.2. NCBI lineage: Eukaryota > Metazoa > Chordata > Mammalia > Rodentia > Muridae > Mus > Mus minutoides. The sequence continues at coordinate 1,957,383 of LR749597.1, forward strand.
GCCTCACGCTAATGCACCGCCTTCTGCCAACACATCACACATTTTCTGTTTGACAATCAACATTTCATTAATAGTGTGCTAAAGCTGAAGTGGACCTTAATAAGGACCTGTTTCACCTCCTGTCTCCTGCCCAGCAGTTCTTCAGCACAGAAAAGGCGCCAGTGCTCTGACTTCTAGCACTTTATGCCACCTGTATGAACAACTTGATGGAGCTTTCTTCATTTCAATCATTGTCTCATTAAGATCACTTTTGATCTTAATAAGATTGGACAGAACAAAATCTCAACCTGCTGGAGAATTTGTATCAGGCCTATTCCAGGTTGAATATGTTATGAAGCTCCAAATACTTGCCTTTACAGAAGAACTGGAATTAAAACCATTATATATGATATTTATTTTAAAATGCATCCTTCAGAATGTAAAATATTATTATAATAATCATTGGTGAAGCTGCCAGATGGTCTAGTGGGTAAGAGTGCTTACGATGAAAAACTGAGGTCCTGAGTTTGAATCCCCAGGACTCTTATAAAAGCTGGGCATGGTTTCTCATGTCTGTGATGCTAGCACTGAGGGTGAACACAGCCAAATTCTGAGCATCCCATGGTTAGGAAACCATAAATGATGAGCTTCAAATTCATTTAAGGGCCATTTTCCCAAGGGTTACATATTGACAGAGGATGTCACCTGATGCCCTCTGTCCTCTAAATATGTGCACACAGAGCACACCTATTCATCACACATAATACAAATCTATCTATCTATCTATCTATCTATCTATCTATCTATCTATCTATCTACCTATCTACCTATCTTTCTATCTATCCCCACATGAATGTGTTGCTTTGAAAGTATTAAATACTTAGTCTACTTCTATCTTCAGTACCTATTTTATTCATTTAAACATCTCCATTCCAGAACATGACCGGACAAAACTAAACAGCAGATGTCTTCTTCTCTTCACAAAATGGATTTTTCAAAAACATATACATTTATTAATTAATACAAATGAAAGAAAAACAAGCTTCAAATTAAAACCTGCTGACTCAAGTAGAAATCCTAGAAGTCTAATCCTTACTTTCTCTGTGGTAACCTAAGCTTTGAGACTCACACACTTACTCTCTACACACCCCCCACGCCCCCAGGGGATTTCTCCTGTAAGATGATAAAGATAACACATTTCTAACTGAAATTGACCCATAAACAATCAAAAATCCTCTACATATATGCCCTGATAAGCTTGTATAAGAAGCAAGGGATATTCACTGTATGGGAAGGAAAATCTCACAGTGTAGGCTAGACAAATGACCGGAGTTGGTCAAATACTGACAAGAGATCCAAANTTTTTTTTTTTTTTTTTTTTTTTTTTTTTTTTTTTTTTTTTTTTTTTTTTTTTTTTTTTTTTTTTTTTTTTTTTTTTTTTTTTTTTTTTTTTTTTTTTTTTTTTTTTTTTTTTTTTTTTTTTTTTGGCTAGGGTAGGAATTAATTCCATGCTGTGGTTTTTATTTGGCTTGACCTTGTGCAGATACTCTGTATTCTGTAACAGTGTCTCACTGTTCATATGTGCATCATTCCCATAGTATATGAAAAATACTGGCTCCTTGATTCATCCATCACTTCTGGCTCCTACAGTCTTTTTGCACCCCATTTGACATAGATACATAACCCCTGAGTAAAGCAGTCTGATACTGATATTCCGTTTAATACCAAGCATTTTAAAGTCTCTCGTTCTTGGCATGTTTTCACATTGAGGGTGCTGTTGTTAACCATTAACTCCAGCAAGAAGAACTTGCTCTGTTTCCAAGCTAGCTTTGCATTTGTGATCCTGTTGCCTCAAGTCTCCTAACTGCTAGTATTACAAGTATGCTTCAACACTCCCTGGATTCAGCTGAAATGTTTAATTATTCCTTTCATTAAAACACTAAAGATTAAAAATCTTGAAATTTCAAAATGTGTCACTCTAAAGCCTCTTCTGTGAACTATGTTACATTGAATGCCTATATTAAAAAGGTCAACCCAAAGATATAAAATCCATGTACTTGCTCTTCATCTACCCACTCTAGATGGCCACACAGAACATGAATGCTTCATGTGCTCTCTTCTTCATTGGCAATAAACCTATCTCTCTGTGTCTTGTTTCCTCTTTTTATTTAGAATCCAATGGCAACATACTGCACAGTTCAGTGCACACACATAAAGTGATATATCTTAGGGAACCATCCATTACATATTCATTGGTGTAGCTGAACACCAGGAAGCTATGACAACAAAGAAGCTTAATATTGAGACCCAAACAAATATCATATCTTCTCTCTAAGATCATAAAGTAGAATGGAGAGCAGAATACATCTATTCCCCCAAGTTGTCCTCAAGGTAGAAGCAATTTGCTAACAGGAGTGAAGCTGAGACAGGATAAGGTTGCCTAGACTTCCACAATGCTTCATGTTCATGCATGTGCATATGCTAATAGATTCATATGTGTTATTGACTGATCCATCATCATATGAGTGTATGAGTTAACTGAAATTCCACTGTGACTAATTTTAAAAATATGATAGTAATATTCAGGTAAACATATACCTATGCTCTTTCAGGCAGAAGATGAGTCTTGTGGACAGCTCATCATTTCCCTTCTTCTTTTATGGGATTGAGTTCACTCTTCTAAAGTTTGTCTTACATTACAATGTGGCCACGATTGGAGGCTAATGAGAATTTCCACTTATTAATCATGCTCATGACATTTTAATTAGTCCCATACTACACAAATCCACCTCAAGGCAAATTTTCAAGGAAAGACATTTGTTAAATAACATTTAATAAATATGTTTAATATGCTTTGACTTAAAAAAATCATTCATGTTATCCCTCAACTTCAGAATTTGAAGAAAAGTGAAAATATACCTCTTGTCTTACAGTTTCTCTATAGACACCCACCTGATTGACTGGATCTGGCCCCTCAGCATGATTTGTTTCCTTAATGTTCAAACATTCTTGTCACAAATCTGCACCAAACACATGGCCCTTTCTGGGCCATGGGTCACTTTCAATTCTTAAGTCATTCCCTATCAGTGTGAGAGGGCACCAGGTTCTGATCCCATGGAGACTACAGGCAGCTGCAGAGCATGGGGTAATAAGTAGGTGGAATGTTAAATTTTCTCTGCTAAGAGGACTGCAGACTCAGGATGCAATTTGGGAACAGGAGAAGGAGATCATGCTGCACCTCCAATCAATCATCCCTGTCAGAAGTCAGCATAAGCAGCTGACTTGACTTCCTTCTGTTGATGGACTGTGTGAAAAACCTAAAGCATGATACTATAGAATGGAAGAGGGGGGCAGTAACAGGCACAGGTGATTTAAAAATAGATTGATATCTTTCCCATTTTCTACAAAAATGAGCCCTTTTCTAGACTCTTATATTTCCTATTAAGCCTGTAACTCACTTGGAAGGAAGTTTGTGAAGGAGATGGTGTGTATGTGTGTGTGGGGGGGTACCTCTCCTTATAGATCACAGCAGTATTACACCCCTAGAAGGGATGCTTATAGTCTTCTTTGAAGACATTCTATTGCTCCACTCTGAGGCCAATCCCACTCGCTGGAATCACAGAGAATTAGACATCGACTGCTAAACAACCCTCGTCCCAATGGTGCTGAGCAAGCTAATTTTCTGGACCCAGTTCTTACTGTTCAGTTCAATTGGTAATAGGGGAGCCACAAAGCAGTGAGCCCTGACATGATGACTTATCAATCAGAATTTGAAAGCTAAGGCACGGGGCATGATGGGAAAATTCAGTGAGTCTTCAGAAGAGTTGCTAAAGAAAAAGGAAAAGGGCAAGGCAAGCCTGAGTTCCTTTCCCCTCAGACTGCAACAGCTGTCATCTGTCTCACAGTGCCAATGAAGGTTCTGTCTAAGTAAAAGTCTCATTTGCATACTAGAGAAAGTAGCAGGGAAATCAGTGAACAAACAAATTTAACATCAATTCCTAGCAAATAATTATGGTCCTTTCTATTCCCTGAAGTTTCAATTCAAAATAACTAGATCTGGGAGCTCAACTTTTAAAGACTCCGAGTTGAGAGAATGTCCTGATCTTTCTCTGCACAGCCATGCACTGCTGCTGTAACTTTTCCTAATGATACCCCAAGCTCCACTCATTACTATCTAAATAGAAATAACTGTATTGAGGCTTCAGAGAAGATTTTGTTATCCACCATGGATTATCCAAAAGCACTGGCCATAGCAAATCCAAAGAGAGTCTTTATTAATGTAATGGCTAGTAGCTCATCTCTCTAACGCCTTTGTGTGCCTGAAAGGTGAAATTAAACTTCTCACGTTATCTCAGTAGATGGTGATGCTCTTTTTGCTTTCTTCAAACATTTAAAGTTTTCAAAAGGCACATATTCCATTTATTCACTCTGCAGTTTAAGCAATAGGCAACGAATTAATTTATAATAGACTTAATCTTATAAAATTATTGAAAATAATATTATTTTTCAATAATATATGGGGCAGGTGATCAAGAAAACCAACAAAACATGAAAATGCAGTAGAAAAGAATGAAACTGTACAACTGAGTGGTTGTATGAGATACTGCCCTGAGGTCTGCCAGAGTTGGTGAGTTGGTGAGAGAGACCCAGAATTTCTCCGGTTGGGGTTAAGATAGATAGCACTTAGTCTTCTATAATGTAGAGAAAATGGGCTTATTTAAAATAAATCTATTACATCACTAAACTTTAGCTTTTGTGTCTGATAGGATGGCAGGTAAAGAATATGTGCAGAAGAGTTTCCTTAAGTCTTTTCTGTGGGTATAAAGGGGAAGTAAAGGGAAATAGCACAGGACCAAAGGTCTTCTGGGACATAAAAGATGAAAGGCAGGGACCAATAGTAAGAGGTAGAGAGGGATGGCTGCTCACAGTGTCAGCTAGTTCATCTCCATTCGCCCAGAGCCAAGCCCTTTGACAAGTCCCTTGGCTATCAGAGTGCCTTCTCAAGCATGCATCTGCTTTCTATGTAATCCTCTTCTCCAGTCCCTAGCGGACTCACTACAATGCACCCTTCAACAGATCAGTCACACTGCCATTTTCACAGAGACTTGACCTCTTGGAACTCCTTCATGCTATTACTCTAATAACTTCTACTCTAAAGCTTTAGCCCCTTCAGTAAAATCCCCTTAATATCACAGGTTAGGTGGCAGCAAGAGACCCAAACAATTATCTAATTAATATTTACAGTATGAAAAGTCTTTCCCAACTATCTGACTACTGTGCATAGCTAATAAATGCTAAATGAATATAATGAATGCCTGCCTAAGGCCCCTTTATTCTGTTTACATTGATAACAATAGCTACAAATGGGGGCATTTTAGGAATCTAATTACTATCGAACAAAGTAAAATTGAGATCTAACTAAGTTCTAGGTTTGGGTGCATTAAACATCTCTGAAAATATAAAGATGCATATGGTACCATCATGAGCCTCACACCATGACTAAGGCTCTATTTTCTTAAAATGGTTAGGACAGTGCCCTAAACTGCTGATGAAAACCCGCTCTCTTAAAATCCATTATTTTTTTTTCCTTAAGGCAGAGACTTCTATCTTCTTTAAATACATAAAGAGGGTCAAATTTTTTGAGTTATAGGCAAATAGTAAAATGAAGCTGAAAAATATAAAATAAAAGCAGAAAATCAAGGGAATAAATTTAGGAGAAAGCATAAAATCGTCAGACATTTAAAAAAGGGCCTCATAATTAGAAAAATAGAGACATGAAATGCAGGCAAAATTTCACAATTGAATTTTAAAATATATTTTCACTGGATTTTAAAATTAAACACAAATCCAAGCCAAAGCTATATACATATTAAACATTTGGATGTCTTGACAAAGAGGGAACTCTCAGTATTTGGGTCAAAATTTTGGGTCATTAAGAAAATTACCCACCAGTCAAATAAGTAACATTGACAAACAGGGTCAACTATACTTAGCTAGCACCACCTGAAGAAACAGTCTACAGAGAGCTTTGGACAAGCCAGGCTACATATATAAAGAAATTCATGAAGGAACTCAGATTTTCATGTTTAAGAAAATGCAGAGTGAAACTGCAGCTAGGACATGCTCTTTACTAAGGAGTACTCTTGTCTCAACAGCTAAAGTATAAATTATATCTATCTATCTATCTATCTATCTATCTATCTATCTATCTATCTATCTATCTATTTTTTTTAATTCACATTACCTGGATTACTAGACTCAGCAATATCCAGCCCTGAAAATGATACCATTAGTTCATATTGTTGTTCCACCAATAGGGTTGCAGACCCCTTAAGCTCCTTGGGCACTTTCTCTAGCTCCTCCACTGAGGCCCTGTGTTCTATCCTATAGATGAGTGTGAGCATCCACTTCTATATTTGCCAGGACTGGCATAGCCTCTCTCAAGATAGCTATATCAGGGTCCTTTCAGCAAAATCTTTCTGGTGTATGCAATAATGAATGGGTTTGGTGGCTGATTATGGGATGGATCTCCAGGTGGGGTGGTCTCTGGATGGTCCATCCTTTGGTCTTAGCTCCAAACTTTGTCTCTGTAACTCCTTCCATGAGTGTTCTGTTCCCTATTCTAAGGAGGAATGAAGTATCCACACTCAGGTCTTCCTTCTTCTTGATTTTCTTGTGTTTTGCAAATTGTATCTTGGGTATTCTAATTTTCTGGGCTAATATCCACTTATCAGTGAGTGTATATCAAGTGACTTCTTTTGTAATTGGGTTACCTCACTAAGGATGATATCCTCCAGATACATCCATTTGACCAAGAATTTCATAAATTCATTGTTTTTAATAGCTGAGTAGTATTCCATTGTGTAAATGTACCACATTTTCTGTATCCATTCCTTTGTTGAGGGACATGTCTCTAGCTGCATATGTAGCAAAAGATGGCCTAGTCGACCATCATTGGGAAGAGAGGTCCCCTAGTCTTGCAAACTTTATATGCCCCAGAACAGGGGAACGCCAGGGCCAAGAAGTAGGAGTGGGTGGGTAGGGGAGTAGGGCAGGGGAGGGTATAGGGTACTATCGGGATAGCATTTGAAATGTAAATAAAGAAACTATCTAATAAAAAAAGAAAAAAGAAAAGAAAATGATACGAAATACTGGACTAGAGAAAAATTAGTGACTTAATGAATTTCAAAAGGATTTGGTAATTTTGCATCTGAGAACCCTTTCTTATCTATCCATTATGGCTATCGGGAGGTCCATCTCACTGAAAGAACATGACTATAAAATATCAAAACACAAAGAGGCTATAAATATTCTCATATTACCCTGACCATTCTCTTACACAATAGGAATATTTCACCTGTCAGTGACTTAGAACTATCAGAAAATAAACACAATCCAGGTCTTTCACATGGACGCTTCATGAAGAGATTGGCTAGACATGTGTGGGTTGAAATAAGGAACATGTGGAGACTGTACATAAAGAGAAATCTTGATTGCAGCAAGGGCTTAAAGTGATAAAAAGAGGAAAACAGGGCTCTGATCTTCTCACAGCTAGGGCTGGAACCAAAGAGGAGGAACCCCATGACTAGAATGTACCAGTGCAGTATTCTGCCATGCAAGGATTGAGAACAGCTTCAACAGCACCTTCTGTTTCTTTCTACTAGGTGAATCCTATAGATACCAGCCACTCTGAGATAAAATGTGATACAGAACCAAGGACTGAGGCTCCTGGGTCACATTATATATAGCAAAGGAAAAAGATATAATTTGGGGTTGGGTACAGATAGGCAGAAGGGAGAGTGTGCAGGTCATTAGCCTTTTCAAATACAGGGAATGCCTAAATAATTCAACAGCAACAGCACAAATAAGGTTCTCTTGAGTACTATAAAGTGTAAATAAATAAATGCTCCCCTTCTACTTGTTCTTGGAAAATGAATCATTCAAGATTTTAGAGTACATGTGTTACATCTCTTTATTCAGGCACATGGAATACCCTCTCTTGCTTAAGCAAGCTTATTGCTACATAGCAAATCTTCACTTGAAAAGGGCAAGGGAAAAGGTTCCAGTAGAAGTGTTTATTTATAAAGAAAGACAACCTATGGATTAAAAAAAAAAAGATTTCCTTGCAACATATCTCGGATGTTTTCAAGATTGTTCACAATGGAAAAAATCATCTTAGAATAACAAGCAAAATCATAGTCTATGACTCCCCACAGATCCAAGGGCACCAGGGTAGTTTATCAAATGCATGTCAAAATGCTCCAGGCTCAGATTAACTAGTTTAAGCAAAGAAGATGCTCATGGGAACATTGCACATTGTAGTACTATCTGAACTTAAGTACAAATTAGTGAGCTAATGAATTCAGCAGAAAGAGTTCTTATTAGAGAGGCAGGAAACCTGCCTGCCAGATTTGGATCTACTGTTCAGTGACCAGAGGATCTCACAACATAAATATGAATTATTTATGACATAATGCCATTCACTTAAACATCAGAGAGAGCTTATTTATAATCATGATTAGAGAATAACATTATTTTAAAAAACAACAACCAGAACAACCTTTAATTCTCAAGGTGCTCAATGAAAAAACTGGATTTCCTTAAGGATAAGAATCCAACAGGTATAGTCATGATTGTTCTCTCTGCGTATCTGGGCTTAAAACCTGATATTGAAATCCATGTTCCAAGGCCATGGTTGTATCTACACAAGGTGTAGAGATACTCCAGGCATAGAAGCATGGATGAAGTTTATTATCTCGCCTTCCTTGAAAAGACTACACTGGAAAAGTTTTAGAGGAAACATCTCCACTTTTCTCTTGCTCTGCTGTATTGTTTTTGTTCGTTTCTGTAAAGAAGAGCACATAATCTCTGTTCTTTCTTGAGTTTGACCTCTTCCCAAGCAACCTTTTCTTTTTAAGTTATGTTATTAATTCTATATTTTCATCCCCATCCCCCATCACCTCCCAGATCCACTAATCCATACTCACCGTAACTCTGTGTTTTCACTTTCTTCAACTCATAAAGTCACATTAAGTTTAAGTCTTCTTATTTACTAGGAGGTGTGAGACAGTCCACTGAAGCATATTACACCAGCCAGAGGCCACATCTTTTTTAAAAAGAGTCACCTGTCCCTCTTCCAACAGCTATCAATTACCAACAGCTTCTCAGCCAGGGGAGGAACTTTAAGCTCCCCCTGCTCTGTATGTTGGAATTTTGTATGAGGTGAGTATGTGTGGACTGTGTGCATGCTTTCAAGCCTATTGTGAGTACACACTGCTTACTTGATCTTTCTCCCACTTCTGGCCGTTCTTTGTTAATGTTTGCTAAGCCTTGAGAGGAGAGGTATAAGATACATGCTAAGTGTAAGGCTGAGCATTATGCAACAACTATGGTCTGTACCTTGACCAGCTGTGCCTCTCTTAGTTAATTACCATCTACCAAAAGAAGCTTTGATAATGAGGGTTGAGAGATGAATTTATCTCCGGGTGGATATAATAACAAGTCATTAAGAATGGGTTTAACATTCCATTCCATCAGAGACACAATGGTAGTGGGTTCTCCCCTAGGGCTATGACCTGTCTAGTCAGTTCCAGGTTCATGACGCTAATAAGTGTACAAGTTTATGAATTCCATCTTGTGAATCAGGCTTTTATTGCAAGGACATTTTCTTATAAAACCAATTCAATGAATCAATGCTTGCTGAAGGGTTTAAAATATCAGTAAGTTTGAAATAACCTGGCGGTATCATCCATACTATAATTTCTGCACCCCATACATTTTTGCATTATCTTTTGGAAAGCAAAGTTTAGTTTTGCTGGTCCTTTTCTCCACTTTTGTCATCGTTGTTGTTGTTCACTTATTTTTAGACAGACTCTTAACCATGTGTCTCAAGAGAGCCTCAAAACCATGTCTCTCCTCCTCCAGCCTCTTGTCCTCATAACTCAGTCTGCAGGTATACTTCACCAGGCTTACCTCAGCTAAGGATCTTGATATAGGGTGATCGCCCTGGACTAACTGGGCACCCAGAATAGAATAAGAAAGATGCTCAATATAGGAACCATGAGGATCAGAGCTATAATAGAAAGCTGTAGGTATTTAAGCCCCAGCTTTATAAAGAAGAGACACTGATTTTGACAGTAAGGCTAGAGGAGGCAGCCATGGACTGAGCACCCTAACTTAGACAACACCCCTGAGTATGCTTTGAAAATCTCTACAAAACAAAAATGATGAGAAATAGCTGTGTTTGATGATATATTCTAGATAATCTAAGAAATTATTTTAAATAAAAATATAATTGTTTAAGATAGTCTTAAAATATCAGAATTCTCTTTGTAATGAGTATTTACAAGGGAAAAATGGGCAGACCATGAGAATATTTCCTTGTGTTTCTTTCTTCTTCTTTTTTTTTTTTTTTTTTTTTTTTTTTTTTTTTTTTTTTGGTTTTTCTGTATAGCCCTTGGCTATCCTGGAACTCACTTTGTAGACCAGGCTGGCCTCGAACTCAGAAATCCGCCTGCCTCTGCCTCCCAAGTGCTGGGATTAAAGGCGTGCACCACCACACCCGGCTCCTCCTTGTGTTTCTATATACTTTCCTTGTGATGGTCCCTGGCTCAATCTTATGTTATATATAATCTCATCCCCCTCCTGATTCATTTGCAAACCATTGTTTCATAGTTATAATTTTGCTTTTGGAAGACAATTTATTGTTTAAAAGATATGCACTTGATAGTGTATGTGTCTGTATAAAAATTCAAGTCCTTGCCTTTCACCTAGAAAAAAGTTTATGATCTCTGTTAAGTAAATACACTTCTTATTCTTGAACATTTTTTATTTCTTTTAAAATTTTTATTAGATATTTTCTTTATTTACATTTCAAATGTTATCCCCTTTCCTAGTTTCCTCTCTGAAAATCACCTATCCCCTCTCCCCTCCCCCTGCTCCCCAACCCACCCACTTTAACACAAATCATAAAATTTTAAAATATGCAGTGATACCACCATCTCACAGTCAAAACTCTGACCCATAATTGTTCCTGTATGAAAGAACTGGAGGAATGGAAATGGAGAGGAGCCTGAGTAAAAGATCCAATGACAGGCCCAAAGTGGAATCCAGCTCAAGGGAGATCACAAGGCCTGACACTATTACTGAGGCTATGGAGCACTCACAATAAGAGATCTATCATGACTGCCCACCAAAAGACCCAACAAGCAACTGAAAGAGTCAGATACAGATATTTGCACCCAACCAAAGTATAGAAGCTGCTGACCCCTGTGGTTAATTTAGGGAAAAGCTGGAAGAAGCTGAGGAGAAGGACAACTCTTACAGAGGACCAGCAGTCTCAATGAACCTGGACCCCCAAGATTTCTCAAACATTGGACCACCAACCTGGCAGTATACACCAGCTGATATGAGGTGCCTAACAAATATATAGCAGATGATTACCAGGTCTAGGTTCAGTCAAAGAAGATGCACCTAACCCTCAAAAAGCTGATGGGAGTTTAGAGGTCTGTTTGGGTTGGTAGGTCGGTGGTAAGGACATTCTCATGGAGACAGGGAGACGGTGAGGAGGTATGGGATGTGGAACAGTTGGAGGATGGACCAGAGGCAGGGAATAAAATTTAGTGTGTGAATTAATTAATTAACTAATTAATTAATTAATAAGAAAAAAGGAAAGGAAAGGAAAGGAAAGAAAAGAAAAGAAAAGAAAAGAAAAGAAAAGAAAAGAAAAGAAAAGAAAAATATGCTGTGATACAGATTCTTTGGGGAAGATCTCTGTCCAATTAATATACCAACTCACTTGTGAATACTATTGGTCTTAGTTGTTGGGATCGAACGGTACTGGAAAGTTTATCCTGAGAAACCAAGAATCTCATCATGTGACATACATATACTCTTACTAAAACCTTAATATCACAAAATGATATTCCTACAACAAAAATGCATTCATGCCTCTCTTCATTGTCTTCAATATCATTCAGAAAAATATTTTTATTTTGAACAATTTATAGCAATTAACTTTGCTTGTTTTGGAGGGAGATATTAAAATAAGCAAATTAATGGAGAAAATAATGAAAACAGTCTAAATTTAGCTTGTTAATGACAGCAGTTGAAGTACAACAAAGCATCATTAGGTTGCCTGTGCTTTGAGCCTTTATGTTTGTTCCTTTAGAATAGCTGTAGCCTGGTGCCTTCTTATTGAAGATACTACTTGATGTTGGAACCATTGGGTAATGAACTATGATGATCCAGTGTAAATTTTGCAATGATGTTTACAGAAAAAATGATGAGTATTACCAAGAGTTGAAATAAACAGGGGGATGAAGTATACCAATTAGTAAAGAGGAAATAGCAAGCCTAAAGCAACACTAAAAATGTAAAACTTCAAAGAAATTAGTGACAAAACCCAGACTGGGAAGCTGCTTCTACTGGCAATGTAAAAGCAACCATTTATGTAATTTATTAAAATGTTTAAAATTTTAATTATAGGAAAAGGCTTCAGGGAAATTCATTTAATAGAATTTTTGTTTCCTTAATCTGTCATTTTCTAATACTATAAGGACTCTGATAAATGCAAAGAAACAAATATCCAAATATCTGTAATTGTGAAACCCACAGAAATTTCAAACACAAGTTTGAACCTCGATAACACTTATAAGATTATGATACGAGGGACTGAGATAAGAGCTCAAATGGGCCAGAAAAGGAGGAAAAATGCTGAGTGAACACTGCTCCTCTCTAACAGTGTTGTGGGACTGAAATATCAGCCAGCTTAGGAATCAGTAAAGCCCTGTGACCACTGTTGGGGACATCTGACATCTTAGTCTTGGCAGTTGAATAGTATACACACATCTTAATACATCATCCTAATAAATGTATCTGAATATATAGGTGGATATGATTGTGTATATGATGCATACATACAGTAAACACATATCTACTGTATATTTCTTAGAGGTCAATGTGGATATAGTACCCATTTCATAGTTACCCTTTCCATTTCATCATTTTCTAGTCTTCTTTTTTAATTTTTTTAATTCGTTATTTTATTTATTTACATTTCAAACATTATCTCTCTTCACGGTGTTCCCCTCCACAAACCCCGTATCCCATACCCCTCCCCACTGGTTCTATAAGGGAGCTCCCCCACCCACCCAATGCAAAAGTATTTATAGACATTCTTTACTTCAGATCATTGTCACTATTCCAGCCATGAATATAGCTTACTCATGTGAATTAAACTAAAGCAATAACCTTCAACTCCTTCTATCTTGAACCACTTTTTTTTTTAATTTTTGAAATTATAACATCTTCCTCTTCTGATTTCTTCCTCCAAGACCACCATATATTTCCCATTTTCCTCTTTCAAATACGTGGCCCTCCATTGTTGAGTTGTTGTTACACATGCACACACACACACACACACACACACACACACACACACACACACTTCTTAGACCATATAATGTTACTTTTTTGAATATATTTTGAGGGCTCACCATCTAGTAGTGAATAAACCAAATTGTATGCTCTTCACTGAGAAAGACTATTTCTCCTTCTGAGGATTACTTGTCCCTTTATCTAAGGTTGAGAATTCCTGAGCTTTTCTTCTTTCATGTTAGCACGCCTAACTAGTGTGGTACTTTCTTGAGTCAAGATTGGAAAATAATGTTGGTGAGATTTTATGAGTTTAACATCTCTGACATTTCATGCAGATAATTTCAAAGTAAAGTCCCTGATCCTATGGCTCTTACAATCTTTCTGCTCCATCTCATGCAATATTCCCTTAGCTTTAGGTACAAAAGTTGTATTGTAGATGTAAGAGTTGGGACTGGGGTCTACAACTCTGTAATTTTGTCAGTTTTCATTCCCTAATATTGTCTGGATTTCCCTGGGAAGTTCTCATGATGAGGGATGAGAGCTACATTTATCTGTGGCTATAAGGTGAATATTTAGGAGGACTTTAGGGATTATGCTGGTTTAGTAAAGTATGATAGTGAGTTCTCTTCAAAGATCAATAACTTCACTAACTCTACCTACAGTTTGCTAGGTTTCCAATACTATGTATGTATGCATAATTTTCTTTGTTGAGAGGCCTTAAATTCAATTAAAAATATGTTGATCATTGACAACACTTAGCTACTCTTTGAACTTCTAAACTGAATATTTGAATACTCCCCAAAGATCAGTGCATCCACAGGTGGACTCATTTGTTTCCACACAGGCCTACACCTCTCTTTGTTATTTTTTAGAGTTGTGTATGTTCCCTGTTCCTCATCTGACTCTCCAGTCAGTTGTAATCCTCACACATTTTTGTTCTAAATTCCTAAAGCCACAAACTCTGTCTGTTGCGTCTCAAATGTGTTGGCATATGACCATATTTATTGGTGATGCTTCTATGTGGGCTATCTGTTGATGACTACTAGATTTTTAAATTGATTCCTTTTTGTTTGTCCTGTCACCTAATATCAACCTTCATCTTAAAGTATTTCAAATTTCAAGACTTAATTACCAGAAGCCATTTTTTCACTGTTGTAAAGATAGTACATTCATTTCATGTAGCATATTGCTGTGGCTTCTCAAGTACAAATTTCCATGTTACATTGTTCATAAACAATGCTAATAAAAAATGTTAGCTTGTATTGATTGAAATTATGACATCATACAGCTAAAGGCATGACTGTAGCTGCAGGCATCCTGCTGACAACAGTGGGCTTGACTTCTGCACATAGGGTCTGTTAGATGTTCGGCACTTAACACCTGTGACGATCTGGAACACTTGATAAAATACACTTGTAGAAATATTCAGTAACGGAACAGATGGAGGGGCTCATACATATGCTGTGAGTGGAAATTCTTAAATATTAGAAAGGGAAAAACATCAGAGTAGCAACACAGTTGCTAGCATGGTAGTCTCAAGGGAGACAATTAGAGGCAAATTGTCCTATGATGTGGAATTAGGCAGAAATATGAAGAAATGTGTCTTCAAAGGACAAAACAAAAAAGTCAAGAAATTCCAAATCTTGTCATCATACATTTAGTCACTATGGCCATAAAAGTAGAAAGCACAAATCTATACTATAGACAATATTTTAGACATGAGATAAATGACAAACAGTAATATATAGGCAAAGTTATTTTTGCTATGAAAGGGTATTACAGAAATAATCAAACATAAGAAATGTCAGCATCCCACATAATTGAAATGGGAATCATCAGAACTGCAGAACCAGACAGACTAAATAAACTATGGGGTACATTAACTCAAAATAGCATGAGAATAGAATAAATGTAAACTATCATTTATTTAAAGAATAAAAAAGCAGAAAATGAAAACAAAAACAAAAATTCAAACCAAAGAATGTGACTTAACAGAAACTTAAAGCTGGATCTTTACCAGAGAGCCTAAACCTCGACCTGCTGCACTGTTAGCCTGTCTCTATGTTGGACCCCAAGCATGGACCATACAGAGACTACCCCACCGGGGATCCATCCCATAATCAGTCACTAAACTCAGACACTATTGCATAGGACAGAAAGTGTTTACTGAAGGGACCCTGATATAGCTGTCTCGTACAGAGGTGGATGCTCACAGTCATCTATAAGATGGAGCACGGGGCCCACAATGGAAAAGCTAGAGATAGAACCCCAGGAGCTGAAGGGGTCTGCAACCCTAGAAGAGGAACAATAATATGAACTAACCAGAACCCCCAGAACTCGTGTCTCTAGCTCCATATGTAGCAGAAGATGGCCTAGTTGGCCATCATTGAGAGGAGAGGCCCCTTGGTATTACCATCTTTATATGTCCCAATTCAGGGTAACGCCAGGGTCAAGAAATGGGAGTGGGTGGGCAGGGGAGCAGGGTGGTGGGAGAGGAGAGGGAACTTTTGGGATAGCATTTAAAATATAAAGAAAATATCTAATAAAAAAAAAGTCCTGAAGTTTTGACGCAATTCCAGGAACCCCATTGGTCTTGTTTCTAATTTTGTCCTTCTATGCTTTTAAAGAGTCTGTCCCCAAAGGTTCATGTGCAAGAAGCAATTTCTACTTATCACAGTATTGAGAGGAAATAGAAACTCTAAAGTTTAATATCTGCTTGCCACAGAGGCAAGCAGACATCTATTAGTTCATAACCACCCTGGTCTACATAGTGAGGTCCAGAACATCTAGAGGTACACAGTGAGATACAGTCCCCCAAAACAAAACAAAATTCCAGGTGAAGCCTTGTGGGATTTAGTGCATCAAATCCTACTTTTAGTCAAGTTTAGTTCTCATAGTACAGGAGCAGGCTAATTTATGTGAAGCTGGATGTGACTGATTTCCAGAGGCATAATCACCACCTTCAACATATACTTTTACCATGAGATGCCACGTGCTATGCTGTAGTGCAGCATGATGCTCATGCTAGTTGCTGGTACCATGGTATTAGAAGTCTAAAGCATAGTATGATCTGTAAACTGAAACCTATTTCCTTTATAAAGCACCAGCTAAATGTATCTTGTTATAGAAACATAGAATGGACTAAGCTATTCCCAAGGATTCTTTACAGAAGCATGAGTATTGCTACTGTTAAGAATTGGCATAGCACTCCCATTTGACCACCACATTGCAGCATCCACTTGCTCTTAACCTTAGTGTGTATGAGGCTTTTCAAAAGACATTTTGAATTTTTTGTTTTTGTTTTTGTTTTTCGAGACTGGGTTTCTCTTTCTCTGTATAGCCCTAGCTGTCCTGGAACTTACTTTGTAGACCAGGCTGGCCTCGAATTCAGAAATTTGCCTGCCTCTGCCTCCCAAGTGCTGGGATTAAAGGCATGCCCCAACACCGCCTGGCCTGAATTTTTTAATTCAACCTCATCTTCCAGCATTAGCTGCTTTCAGTTGAGCCCTTAGCTCATGGAACAGGTCTAGTCTTCATACAACATAATCTTTACTCTGGGGATTCCTATGGATACAGACTCAGTGAATAAAGATAGCCTTCAAAGGTACTGTGAAAATGTACTTCTTTCTCTTTTTTTGCTCAATGTGATATCTGTGGTGACTAGATAATACTGTGATTAAAAACAATAAAAGAACCTCTGGTGGAATCACCATGCCTAACCTCAAGCTGTACTACAGAGCAAGTGTGATAAAAACTGCATGCTACTGGTACAGCAACAGACAAGTAGACCAATGCAATAAAATTGAAGACCCAGAAATTAACCCATACACCTATGGTCACTTGATCTTTGACAAGGAAGCTAAAACCATCCAGTGGAAAAAGGACAGCATTTTCAACAAATGGTGCTGGCACAACTGGGAGTTATCATGTAGAAGAATGTGAATTGATCCATTCTTATCTCCTTGTACAAAGCTCAAGTCTAAGTGGATCAAAGACCTCTACATAAAACCAGACACACTGAAATTTGTAGAGGAGAAAGTGGGAGAAACCCTTGAAGATATGGGCACAGGCGAAAAATTACTAAACAGAACAGCAATGACTTGTGCTGTAAGATTGAGAATTGACAAATGGGACCTTATAAAATTTCAAAGCTTCTGTAAGACAAAAGACACTGTCAATAAGACAAAAAGGCCACCAACAGATTGGGAAAGAATTTTTAACAATCCTAAATCTGATAGGGGACTAATTTCCAAAATATATACAAAGAGCTCAAGAAGCCAGACTCCAGAAATTCAAATAAACCCATTAAAAATGGGGTACAGAGCTAAACAAAGAATTCTCAAGTAGGAATATTGAATGGCTGAGAAGCACCTGAAAAAATGTTCAACATCCTTAATCATCAGGGAAATGCAAATGAAAACAACCTTGAGATTCCACCTCACTCTAGTCAAAATGGCTAAGATAAAAAACTCAGGTGACAGCAGATGCTGGCGAGGATGTGAAGAAAGAGGAGCACTCCTCCATTGCTGGTTGGATTGCAAGCTGGTACAACCACTCTGGAAATCTGTCTGGAGGTTCCTCAGAAAATTGGACATAGTACTACTGGAAGATCTAGCAATACCTCTCCTGGGCATATACCCAGAAGATGTTCCAACTGGTAATAAGAACAAATGTTCCACTATGTTCATAGCAGTCTTATTTATAATAGCCAGAAGCTGGAAAGAACCCACATGTCCCTTAACAGAGGAATGGTTAAAGTAAATGTGGTACATTTACACAATGGAGTACTACTCAGCTATTAAAAAAAATAAATTTATGAAACTCTTGGGCAAATGGATGTATCTGGAGGATAACATCCTTAGTGAGGTAACCCAATCACAAAAGAAGTCACTTGATATGCACTCACTGATAAGTGGATATTAGCCCACAAACTTAGAATATCCAAGATACAATTTGCAAAACACAAGAAAATCAAGAAGAACAAGAATTGAAGACCAATGTATGGATACTTCATTCCATCTTAGAATAGAGAATAAAACACCCATGAAAGGAGTTACAGAGACAAAGATTGTAGCTAAGATGAAAGAATGGACCATCCAGAGACTACCCCACCTGGGGATCCATCCCATAATCAGCCACCAATCCCGGACACTATTGCATGTGCCAGCAAGATTTTGCTGAAAGGACCCTGATATAACTATCTCGAGTGATGCTATGCCAGTGACTGGCAAATACAGAAGGGGATGCTCATAGTCATCTATGGGATGGAACACAGGGCCCCCAATGGAGGAGTTAGAAAAATTACCCAAGGAGCTGAAGGGATCTACATACAACCCTTTAGGTTGAACAACCATATGAACTAACCAGAACCCCCAGAGCTCGTATCTCTAGGTGCATATGTAGCAGAAGATGACCTAGTAGGCTATCATTGGAAAGAGAAGCCCCTTGGTCTTACAAACTTTATATGCCCCAGTTCAGGGGAATGCCAGACTCAAGAAGTGGGAGTGGGCAGGTAGGGGAGCAGGACAGGTTGAGGATATAGGGAACTTTCGGGATAGCATTTGAAATGTAAATAAAGAAAATATCTAATAATAATAATAATAAAAAAACAGAACAATGAGTACATGACAATTTGAAGTTGGTCCACAAACATTTGTTGAAAATATTAATATTACATTTTCCATGTATTTCTCTACAGATATATAAATACACATTTAAACTCATAATTTTTCTACAAATGCCAATTGTGCTGCTTCCAATGTTCTTATTTCATAATCAGTAATAAAAATTTTCTTCAAAAAATGTAATTTACTATATTCGTGGTAAGTGATAGGCTTTTAATATATATATATATTTAACTAATTAATAGATGAACTAATGGGTGGAAAATTGAATAATCAATAGTAGGTCTTCACTGAGATTTTCATAAAGCATATAAAAGATAATAAATCTATATTTCCATTTAATCTATACCAGTAAATCTTCTTTGCTTGAAGAATATGTCCTTATACTCTATTCATTGTTAAACTGTTCTTTTTTCCTCTCTCTACAACACCTATGAATATAATTGGTAAAAGTACTTATATAGCATGCTGCTGGAACATGTGTTCTTCATTGTGATGTGTAATAATTCTAATATTTAAATAAAAAGCATTTCCTCATAACTAACTGACAACTTTACCAATGAAACTTATACTAAAAATGCATGCAATTCTAATAGAAGTTATCAAAGAATTAAACAAGGGAACTATTTTGTCTGACCATAGGTAAGACAATGAATATTTGAATACTTCCAGGATGTCAGTAATTCCATTTAAAACCCAGCAAATTACATTATCAATATTAATAAAGTGATTTTAAAGGTTGTGCCCTGCCACATGGCGACCCCCATATTAAAGGGAAAGGATAAAATCTGCTAAGTGGAACCACAGAACCTCAAAGCCCACAAGCTTCAGACATTAAGACTGTGTGAAAGAATAATAACTAGATCAAAGTAATAGGAGAGAAAGAACTCAAAAATAGAAAGCCACATGAGCATAGTTAGTAGGTACATGACAAAAGATCAAAGACAAGAAAGAAAGAAAGAAAGAAAGAAAGAAAGAAAGAAAGAAAGAAAGAAGAAAGAAAGAACGGAAGGAATAAAGGAAGAAAGGAAGAAAGGAAGGAAGGAAGGAACAGAGAAAGAAAAAGAAAAAAAGGGCAATATGATCTTCCCAGCAACTGATACTGGAAAGGTGGGCATTCATGTGCAAAACAAATCAGGGAATTTGGGAATTTGTTGGAAGGAGTTGTGAAAGGCAGACTTCTGAGCATGATGTGGAATTAGTATATGTATGCATCAGCTCACAGCAGCTATAATGCACACACAAGACCAGCACAAGAACAAGCTAATCAGAATCCAGGCATAGACGTGGGAGGAATTTATGAGGCCCACTCACGGGGAAGAGCCTCTGAAAGAGTGGGGCACTTTCCTTAGAGAATATGGCATTTCCTATTCACTCATGCCCCAGTGGACAGGCACACATGCATGTGTGTAGAAGTAGCACTGGTTGGATTCAATGCAGACTTTATATGCCCCAATACAGGGGAACGCAGGGGCCAAGGGGTGGGAGTGGGTGGGTAGGGGAGCAGGGCCGGGAGGGGGGAGGATATAGGGAACTAGCTGGATAACACTTGAAATGTAAATGAAGAAAATATCTAATAAAAGTAGTAAAAAAAAAAAAACTGAAAAAAGAAATATGAAGCTTTGAGGGAGATAGGGCGTGAACATTCAGTGGACTTAGAGGGAAGCAACACTAAATGAATATAATTGATCACTATACATTGTATAAATGCATGAACTTTCAAAGAATAAAAATGTATCATAAAATGATGTGGACATCTACCATTTCTTAACTACTTTCACTGTTAATTTATTTATTCACTTTATTTCCTGATCACTACTCCCTTCCCGTTCTCCCCTCACACAGTCCTTACCCCCATGCTGCCTTCCCCTTTTCTTCTGAGAGGGTAGATACTTCCCTGGGTATTCTCAACTCTCTGACATCAAACTTCTGCAGAGCTATAAACATACTCTCCCACTAAGGCTAGACAAGAAAGCCTACTTAGGGAATGGATTCCACAGATAGAAAATAGCTTTATGGACAGGGTCCAATTGTTGGAGGACCTGCAATAAGATGGAACTTCAAATCTGCTACATATTTGCAGGAGAGAAAGGGGTGCTAATAAGTTTTAATAGCATTAATCATATTCTAATATGATCCAGCAATTGTGTCCCCTGAAGTTTTCTCAAATGAATCAAATACTTAAGTTCATGCAATAACCTGCACAGTAATATTTTAATTGCTGGGTCTATGAAGTAACCAACATATTCCTCAACAGATAAAATAATAGACAAACCATTGTATATACCAAGCTTAAATGAGTATAGAAAAAAATTCTGTATGACTAAGAATAATCTGAAGAGGTATATTCTAGGAAATGTAAAACTATGGGTCTGTAAAACTGTGTTTGCCAGTGACTGTTAGTGTTTGGAATGTGGAAGGAATAAATAAAAGGAGCACAGGGAATCTTTTATTATGAGAAAATGGAGGGTACATATTATTAATATAAAATAGTTACAGTGTAGAAGCAGGCTTAACTCAGGCTGTATGTAGTTAATTTTTAGAGAGAAACTGACATTAAAATACTTATATAGTACTTATACTATGTATACTTCTACTACTTAAACTACTAAGTTAATCTACAAAACATATTCATTATTGCCTAAATGTAGTATTAAAAATCTAGTTTTATTAACTTGCTAAATTCTATCTCCAAAGTCTATTGACAGCACAATAAACATCAGCCTAAAATTAAATACAATGTGCAGAAAATGAATAAAAAAGAATTATATGAAGCAAGCAAGATTTATGGGTCATAAAAAGTTGATTATTTCATCATCCAAAGAAACCAAAAACTAGCAATAGAGAATCTCTCCTTACATCATACACTGTTTCATATTCATCAGCCATTCCTCAGCGTTTATACATCAAGCGTGTCCACAACACTTGGATGGTATTCATTTCAAGTATACCTTAGAATTGTGAAAGTTGTGGCCTGGTCTAATCCTATTTCACTAGCAGAGAGTTCACTGACAACAAAGACCAAGGCAATAGCGGTAGTATAGACACTAAAACATGATCTCAGGATCCCTGGATCTCGAGTACATGACATTTGGGTGACGTGGTTCATCAGAGCAGCTCTAGATTGCAACTTCCACCATTGAATGTTCATGGAAACATGCCAATACTTATCACATAGGGCACTTTCATAATCCGAAACTAGAGTCTGAAGTGGACAAAGCATTTCGTTGTTTCTGAAAGAATCCTTTATTTAGTGATCAGTCAGAGGCTGTCCAGTCTTCAACCGTCACCTAGTTTGAGTCCATTAGATCAATGAGCCCAAATATATGCTCCAAAGATACTGACATTTGGCTAAGGTGACAGATTTGTGTGGTAAATATAACTGTATAGCAGAAAGGTTTCTGTCTGCTGTAACCCAAACTTTGATAATATAAATATAGCTGGAGTCATTTGTTCAGACAACTTTGAAGGTCAGTTATATAAATGGATAAGCTCCATAGCTTCCTCTTTGTGCTGTATTTGAATGGCTCAGGGGAAGGGGCAGGAAGCCACTCTAGGACTTTAGGACTCTACTGACAAATGGAACTGGTAGGTATAAGTTGAACTCCACAGGGATCACTGAATGCATTATGTGTAAGAATCTGGGCCAAGTTAGAGAGACATGAAGCCCGGAGGCATCAGTCAGGATCCTGTCCATTGAAGTCTGAGGTTAGGCAGCTCCCACAGTAGTGGAGGTGGTGCCATTGATGTCTGAGGTTAGACATAGCTCTCACAGTAGTGGAGGTGGTACCATTGATGTCTGAGGTTAGACATAGCTCTCATAGTAGTGGAGGTGGTCTCAGGGGGCAGGGGGTGAGAATGGAGAGACTTTCTAGTTCCTGTCTGCCATTTAAGTGCTGAGAATGCCCTGCCCACACAATGACTATAAAATAGTCCTGTATCCCAAGCATCTGCCTATGCCCTCATTTAACACTTAACAGATACTTGTACTGAAGAAGAGTGTCAGGTCCTGCTCAGATAGGTCAAGCCAAAGACTAATTTCTCATTCTTAGATAAAAAATATCACAAACCAGTAAGAAAAACTTGCGATGTCAATGTGACAAACTTAACAGGATTCAAAATAAGTAATAAATGACTTCTGGCTGATTAAATATGATTCTTAATGTATAAGCTAGCAAATTGATCTTCTTTATGAGTATTAATTCTACTCTCCAAAGTTTAAACCTAAACACACTGAAGGGCATGATGCAGCTGAGCAGGTGGTCATTGTATTTAAAAATTGTAATAACTTAAATTAGAATGGTTTAACTCCCTCACTCATTGTTTTTATATGTACCCTCTATGCAATATTACAACAGGTCCAGGAGATAAAAGGAACAGAACAGTCAGTTGTCCTGGGGCCATAGCTGCAAATTAAACTTTGAATTCAGGGCTTTTCCATGAACATGGAGCTGGGAAATTTATATTGTCATAGGGTCTAGTGACTGGGAAAGATACAAGAGACATAGGAATATCTGTTCTCAGGAAGTAAAATAGTATATCGGGGCAAGCATTACACTTTGTTTTAAATACTGTTGAACTTTTTGCAAATGCTTTAGTAACTTTATAATTTTACTTTTGTGAAAGAAAACTTTCCCCTAGAATAAGGAAAAAGAACATAGATAACATATAGACAAAAGTGGAAATAGGAGAGCCTATCTGAAGTATGAAAAAGAATACTATATCAAAACTAAAGTCAGCATCAGGTAAAGTCAGACAAAAGAGCTTGGCCAAAGCATATATTTGATCTACTTTAAGACAAAGCCATCCTTGACATATAGTACTAAGCTCTTGGCCACTAAATGGTTTTTATCTTACAGGCAAATCTACACTGCCTCAGGCAAATATCCCACTTTCCAAACATACATTCTCATTATTTGTGCTGAAAATTTCAGCATTTGAATAACTTTTACTTATCATAAGGTGATCATATATGCTTATCTAACACATTATTAGTATTAATTATGTGGTTTCAAATGATATTTTACATCATAATCAACAAGTATATAACACTAATCATAATACTATTGCAGATATCACTGCATATCTGTACAATAGTAAAACACTAGTTAAAATACCCACAGTGCTCAATTAATATTCATTGAAACATTTCCCCTTAGGAATCCACACACTGCTTCACAAATACCAATTTATTTTTAACGGACACACAAACAAATTTTCTCTGGAGAGGCAGCACACAGGGGTAAAACTCCTTTTATCAGAATTCTCAAACTAAGATGCTTTTTTTTTTTCTAGTGCTGGCCCTGTCTACTGCAGGTGAGGACAAAGAGCTGACCCTTTACGGTGCAAGTCTACTCAAGTTTAGCAGGCATGGGCTTCCAGCTCATTGGGAGTTCAAGAGGAGACCTCAGAAGGAAAATCTTTAAAACATAAATTTTGAAATTTTAAAGTAAAAGTTATCATCTTAATTAGCTTAACTAGTTAGAAAACTAAGAAGTTAATTAGCTTCTTTAAGTTAGTTATCATCCAGAAAAAAAAAAAAATGTTCATTGTGTGTTGTTATTCATACAGTGAAACAAACAGAGAGTTTCCAGGAACTTGCCAGAAAGATTCTGAACTTCTTTGAGTTACAGACAGTGTATAAGTCTTGTCTAAGTGAGTTTATTGAAAATTTAAATAATATTCAGTTGTCAAATAGCTGGTATTAACTTGGATATTTGTTGGGGACATGGTAATGATTTCAACTGAGTTCACATAACATCATTATCAACAACAACAAGATTGGTGAGGTGCACTGAGGAGACATGGGTGGGAGATTGTAAGTTGATCATTGATGAGTTAGCATAGATAGAACTGAAAGACAGAAATCAGAAAATGAACCTATTTTCCATAAAAACGGAAAACATTCCTCTAAAGATTGTACTGTGGGGATAACTGGCAGATGAAAGTGAGTGAAACTCATAATATAGGACAACTAATGAAGAAATATGTAAAAGCATCATGGCATTAATGCAAAGATCATAGTATTCCCATGAATAAATCTGAGTGATATGAAAATCTTAATATACTGGAGTATAGAAATAACCCAGCTGTGCCACCAGGAAACAGAATGCCTGTGTAAGATCCACAGACATGCTTATTAAGTTGGTAACATATCTCTTCTTATTAGAGCTGGGGCGTTTGTCTTCTAGTTCTTATTCCTTTGATATAATCACAAATTGAAATTGAAACAGGAGAGGAGGCTTTGAAAAGGAACGTCATAAATACCTTATATTGTCATTAGCAAATTTCTAAACGAAGTGTTTTGGTTATGAAAGCAAAATTTAATACTGCCAAACTTTTCAGAGAATATAAACTTTCTGTGTCCTTGACTGGTGGTGCAGTGTCGGGCTCAGAGGCTCAGTAAGAAATGCTCTGAGAACCACTCTTATTCCATATGAGAGCAGTTAACTCCTTAGGGCAAAGAAGAGAGAATATGATAGAAATCTCAGGCCTTATGATCCCTCATTCTGCGCTTCTTCTGAGAAGCAACATGTCAGCATCTAATAGGGAACTGAAACAAGTCATAGGAGCCACAAGCACACTGGTTGGTCATCTTGCTCTTAAACGTCCTCTGCTTCCATTTGGGTTGACGCTTCCCACAGTAGGAAGGGCCATGGAGTCTGTTCTAAGAAATACCTTTCTCCTCACTTCATCCCACTTTGTTTATGTGTGTTTTCTTTTTGCCAAGTACTGAAAAAATGTCAAATCAAAACAAAGATTCTTCTAGGTTAGTGTTCCACACAAACAAGTCATTACAGTGGTCGTGGAGTTTCACGGTACTGACAACATATTCACGGGAGATTGTGCTGTGAGCACTCTCTCTCCTTTCTGCATGAGATTTCACAGCAGTGAAACAATTTGCGCAGGACAGGGACTATTAATCATAGTTTTACAACTGAAGAGATAGAACTTGGCAATTGCCACATCAGGGATTAAAACTGGGTGCCTGAGAGTTTTAATTGGTGACAGTCCCTGAATCAAAGATGAAAAACTGTCATGAGTACAGGCAGCTTTGAATAAGAAACAAGGGCATGCCTTTGAGTTGAGCTCATTTTTACTCTTGATTTAGCTACTGCCTAGGTGTGAGAGAAAGGCAATTCATGTGAGCTCTAAGAGTCATAGTTTTGTTCCCTATAGAGTGGGGTATGGTTAGGCCAAGTTATCAGGTAAAATTTAAGAAGACACAATGCTGATAAGCATGGGGTTAAGTAGAAGTCAGGCCCTAATTAAGATAATGTTTATTAACATGATAATTAATGAGAACCAGCAGGACATTGGGAACTATTATAGGCTAGATACAGAGGGACAACTGCACTACAGGATTTGAGATTTGGAAGACTCTAAGTTAAAAGTAAATTACGTAATGACTACTATAATACAGTGATAACATCTCATTTGCCTCTCTGACACAAGAAACAATTTGCTGCCTGTGGTTATAAGGCCATGTAATAAAGTGTCTCTGTGTGAAAGTTTTCACATAAATTTCCTATGTAGATAGAAGAATATCACTGGGCCAGTTTTCCTTTTATCTCTGATTTCAAGTTCTACAATTTCTCTACTTATGTCTGTCATGCTGGAACCTAAAGCCAGGGTGTCCTGCTTATATTTAAGACTCCAATTTGGAAATTATAAAGAATTTTTCATAGAAATACATGACCCTATTTAAAGACAACATATACTTTCTAAAAGGCTCCTGGTAGAATATGTTATTTTAGATAATTCAGTTTTGTGAATTATTTTATATTAAGAAGTATATACCTTAAAGTTATTTGTGGTAAATTCTTAAATTATATATTAATAAAAGACCTAAGACCTTGAATTCCTAGAAAGTCTCATCACAAACAGTCATGCTAACCCAGAGATAAGACAGTAGAAAAGGCAGCTTGGTGATTGTCAGTTGGAGGAGGGTATAGCTAGGAATGCTATGCTGGGAAATGACACAAGAGTGTCAGAGCTAGTGTGGTCCGAGTGAAGTGCACTGAGATCCCCTTTTGGGTGTTCTGTCCTTCTGTGTCTCATCAGAAGTAAGTCTATCACTTTCAAAACCATGCTGTCTCTTGATTCAATTATGAATTGCACTTTATTACATCAACATTTTCAAGGTGATTTCTGCCTAGAAGGTAATTTCTGTCCCTGGGATTTCTGGTGTGCCAACAAACATGCTAAAAGACCGAGTGTGAGGGAGCTTGGCATGGTCTATCCTATGGGACTCTCTTGTTCTTTCTTCAGTCAGCATGAGAGAGGAAGAGTGTCTTAACAGTAACACTGCAAACTCTTTTGCCTTTCACAAGTCCATATAACAGGACTGAATCTAAGTTGGATTCTCAGTTGCTGTACCTACAAAAGTTGCCATCAACCTGGAGAATCCTGATATTGAGGATAAATGATTGGTGCTGTAACTCAATAAGTTTTAAAGTAGGTATTCACTGTCAATAGCTCAGTACAGAAAGCAGGGTTTAAGTTCCTCTTCCTTCCATCATAGTTTATATAAATGACAGTCAATTTTGCTATTCAGCTATTACTTGAATGTAATCCAGGTGCTGCTCAGTGGTATTTCACAGATGGATAAATGGGAAGATTTCAGTTCATCATAAGCCAACTGTCCAATAGGACAAAGAATAATAAAAGTAGGAGCAACTAGTTGTTATAGATATTGACTTGAATATCTGTAATTGTTGTAGTAATGAAATGAAGATTACTAAATAAATCTAAGAGAAAAATGGTGTCCTGGAAGAGGTTATTTCTATATTGAGTCTTACGAGATCATAAACTCAGATGTTCAGAAATGTCAGGTAGATATAGAATAAGATTAGCTAGGACAGATATACTTCATAGCACACATTCTCCTATAGAAAAAGCTGCATTTTATCTCTGGTAAATTATAATTAGGATGAAACAAAAACTTTAAGTTGCTTATCTTCTACTTTTCAAAGGAAATTTAGCATATCCTCCCAAAATTGCTCCTTTGGAATTTTTGAACAGATATTAATCTATATCTTCACTCTTGGCAACCAAAATGCATTAATAATAATAATAATAATAATAATAATAATAATAATAATAATAATAATAAATGGTCATAGGCAAATTTTCAACCTTGGTTTCCCAGTTTTCAAATGTCAGAGAGAGCTTGTGAAGCAGGCCTTGTGAGTAATTTCCATTTGTAGATGATGGAATACAATAACTTAGTCACTTAACTATATAAGTACTTTTATTGCTGTAGAAATCAAAACAGTTTTGATAGCTAATAATGACCACTTTAAATGCTCTCAATGGAGTTGATGAGAATCCATTTCATAACTTACCTATCTTCTAAAATATACTGTATTAATGTAGGATGGAGTGGAAATACAACTTTAGGTTTTTCATGTTTATAATCTTATATACCGTGTTATTCTGTAACACATTAATGTCTAGGTGATCATAATTACAGATTGAGTTATGACCCATGCATTAAATAGTGTTTGGGATATCATATAGTCCAGTGTTTCATTATCAGAGTTACCCAGAAGAAAGACGTGGTTCTAAGGCTTCTAGTTTCATTTTTAGTAAGTTTTGAGTAGGGTCTATGCTTTGTGTTTCAACAACATCTATATATTGGGCTCATGGCTTTCCAATCCTGTGTAGAACAAAGTTATGATAGGTAGCTTTTCAATGGAATTAACAAAAGAAATAGAGTATTCAATACTTTCATTTTCATAAGTATGTTCTTTTGTTCCTGATTATCTTCCCAGCTTGAGGGCTTCTGGAAAATAATAAGAGTCTGTCTATTGCCATGGAAACAATAAAACACTTTCTGTTTATATTTTCTCTTTTTCTTTTAGTTAACATTACTTTTTAGGTTCAGGAGATTTCATCTGGTAGTATATTCTTGAATGTGTTAAAGAAACTAGGGTTCCATTTACTAATATCCTTCAAGGACATGGATTTTAATTTTATTCTTTTAATTAATTGATTATTTTACAGTAAATGTCTCACCCACTCTTGTTATTTTATTCCATTAATAGTCTCTATAAATTCTTCAAGCCTCATTAGAATGTACTGCACAGAATTTTGACCTCTACAAAAAATGTAAAGATATGATTAGTTCTATTAAAAAATTTAACAAATCATACAGCTCTATTTTCCACCTTACTTGAGAATAATAATTTTTTGCTAGCTGGTTGACTTGTTCAATTGCAATGCAATACTAGTGTACTAGAAGGTTTTCAAGGGTTGCTTGATTTGGATTTAGATAGCAATTTTCTCTCTAAACAAATGATAGTATAATATAGAGTAGTTCAATTTATCATCATATGTTTCATGCTATTTCCAGGCTATTTGGGGATAGCTATGAATCATCTATTAATTGACCTATTCATGCAGCAACATAAAATGTTTTTGGATGACTGTCTACTAACATGTTTGAGTATCTTTAGCATATTCTAAAAAGCTTAAGAGATATCCCATTACAGTTAAAATGGTCTTGCACCTTCTCTGTGAATACATGTTTTTAATCACTGTTACTATTCTCTATGACTTGATATCATTCTTACTTGGGTTTAGCCCTGTCTTATGCTTTTGTGCTAATGTTATTCACCCACAGGTATTTTAGAAGCAAGTGTGACAAGTTTAATTTCCAGTTTTACGCAGACCTAAAACACTGTGTTCCAAATGATATTATATTTCAATTTTCTCCTTTTAGAGACATAAATGAAGATGAAAACAGCATCATTCTCATTGATTAGAGAAACTGTTACAAAATGCTTATATACTGTATTGCCACATATAATGTCCAATATATGGGAATTATTAGAACATCAGTGTGTATAATGAATGCTTCATGCTATTAAGTAAACAGATAGGTTTGGATATAATAGTCTATAAAAGTCATGAGGATTCTTCTTCAATGTACTTGACAATTCAATTCACTGGAATCAGCAAATTACAATGAATGCATAGGTAGATGAAAATAGATTATCTTAGATTATTTTAAGAACTATGAAAGACAAAGAACAGAGGAAGAAGTAACTCTAAGTAATTAGGTTATCATTAAATAAAGAATAATATATAGATAAAGGATAATATAACCCAGAGAAGGCAGTTTTTGTGCTATGACAGGAAGAAAACTCAGTTTTGAGAAAAGCTAGGAGAGAATTTCAGATATTGAGAGCTTCCTAAACAAAGGTTATAGGAACCACAATAATTTGACCTGTTTAAGAAAAATGCAGGATCCACATCACCAGTGCTTAAGGTATAAAGTTGAAAGTCATCAAGGTTAGAAAGATCAATTTCACAGGCATTTGTAGGATGTGTAAAGGAGAATCTAGTTTAAGGAAATTGGAAAAGTCAAGAAAATTTTAAGTTCTAAGAAGGTTCGTGCATTTTCTGATCAACATGAAGTCGGGTTACGGTGAAGCAAGAATAGAAGAAATACAAATTAAAAGGAACGAGTAGCTTGGCAGGTTAGGTAACGGATGGGCACTGCCAGATTTAGGGATTGGGAATTAGAATGCAGAGGTGTTGGCAGTTTTGAAATAGACCTTAAAGGTTGTGCTCTGGTGGATTTACAGTAAGGAGTATGAAATAGAGGTCTTAAATCTGATGCCTACCCCTCATATATTATTATCCCAAGAAGCCATTTTCATGAACTAAAGCTCTCTTTACTGATTTTTGACAGATTTCATATGTGTTATATATGTGAATCATCATTTATTTTTTTTTCTTATTAGAAGCTGACTTTCATTGGACATGTTTATTTTCCTGATAATTTTCTTAATAACTTGCAATGTCAGAATTTTTTGTCTTTTATGTGTAAATAATGTTATTAAGCATTTTAAATTACCTTAAGAAAGAAAATATTGAAGCATGTTGTTTTTTATTTTAGTAACATACCTTTATATAATATTTCATATGTACTAGATCACGGTTCCTGTCAAACCATGTCAGACAGCCTATTCAATCATAAAAACTAATTCTTAGTCTCTCATTAATAACATTCAAAAATTCATTTTCATAACTTTAGGTCAATTACTATATGTGCTATGACAAATCCTACTCACTTCAACTCAACTGTATATCCTCATGGTCATTTCCAAAGTTTTGTTTGTTTGTTTGTTTTTGTTTTTGTTTTGTTTTGTTTTATTTGGTTTGGTTTGGTTTTTCGAGGCAGGGTTTCTCTGTATAGCTCTGGCTGTCCTGGAACTCACTTTGTAGACCAAGCTGGACTTGAACTCAGAAAATTACCTGCCTCTGCCTCCCAAGTGCTGGAATTAAAGGCATACGCCACCCTGCCCAGCCCAAAGTGTTTTTGTTTTGTTTTGTTTATTTTTTTAATTACAAATTTTCTCTTTCTTGTGCTATTCTAAAATATAAGATAACATTAAAACCCCCGAAGTTCTGGTAAGCAATCATGTTTATGGACATAAGATTTTTATGAGACCTGATAAATTGTGACTCTTAGTTTGAATAACACCAGGAACCAAAAAATGCAAGGGAATTAAAAGATGGATCAGTAGATCAATAAGGTAAGGTTCTTTTGACATGAACCTCTCAGATTAACATAGAAAACATTGTGACATGTGCATTTCCACCATTAATCAAGAGATACAGAAAAGAAGATTACTTAAGCAAAGTCCTCTCTCTTTCAGGTGTGGAATTGGATCTTCCTTGAACACAACTCCACTGAGCCTAACCTGCATTGCAACTCATTGTCCCATCAGACAAAATTTAACGATCTGGTAATGCATTCAGAGATTCTTCCTCCCAATATCCTCAAGATATCCTCAAGTGAATATCGAGATACCATGACAATGTTTCAAAGGAAACATAGAGGCAGGAAGAGAGACCGTGTTCAGTATAGAAGTCATAGTCTATAACTGTTTCTTATTTAGGGGAGATTCTGATCATAATAATGTATCCACAAAACTTTCAGTCAAATAAAAGAAAACCAAAAGGCATTGTGGTCTGCTATGACAGCAAGATGAATGGTAAGCTGAAGCCAAAATTTTATTTATTATTATTTTAAAAATAAAACTATGAAAGTGTCCCTCCTTCCACTCTTCCTTCCTGCATATATCTGCATAATAACTCTGTGTGGTCTTAATTCCCAAAGTATCTAGGAAGCTCAATTACCATGCAAAAGAAGAAGTGTAATACTATTTGTGCAATCCCCACTTCTATCTGACTAGGAATCCTGGAAAAAGCACACTCACACAAAATCCCCAGCTATTTAAAATTTCTTTTGTTTTCACACACTGTAAGTTTGTGATAAAGTGTTATTACTGAACACCCAGCAGTCGATTCACTAACTCTTCAAATGTCAGTAGGAGCACACAGGAGGAAAAATCAAATTACATAATTTCATCCTTTGGACTAATTATTCTCAGTCCCGCTCCTCTGAATAGGACCGGATGCAAACTAACAAGTGCCATGTTTACTTTTGCTAGCAGGAAAGCCTTTCTGTGATGTGATTACAATGGCATCATGTTGTTTCTTATAGAATGTGTTCATGCATCTGACCTGCAAGAACAAGTAATTGGCTATACCCATTAACTGTGAAAAAAAATACTTTTAGCTAGGCAGGTGATTCCCATAGAAATTATACAGTAAGTTGCAATTAAACATGAACTAAATGGTATATCTTTACTGCTGATATTGCAGATTCTTCACCTGTCTTTACTATCTAAATTCAGGTAAATACTATGTTTAATTTAGAAACTCTTGTAGTTGCTCTGGATGTTTCCATAACTTTAGCCAATTAGACAGTCTGGGAAGATCTGTAGTGACTTTCACATTGATTACTCAAGAAAAATTCAAACTGTGATAACCTGTGAGAATTTCAGTACGTTTTGTATTTTTTTTTTTTTTTTGCTGTTGTTGTTGTTGTGGAGGGTGATGATGGTGATGATTTTTGTTAAGAGTATTTAATAACAAATGGGGTGAACAAAATTACTTAGCCTTAATTTTCATTAGGAATTGCTTACTCTTTCTTGGATATTGCTTTGATTGTGCCCATTTTATTCATAACCATACTATTACTGAAGTTGTATTTCACAAAATGTCAATGTCATAATCTTTATATCATAATTAAGTACATTTTATCCAATCTTACATATAATGCTGTTAACAGTTTATAACCATGACAGCCATAGTACAAGAGAATGTAGACTAAATGAGAGAGGAGACTTGGAGTGTATGAATTGCTTATAAAGGGCTTTGGTGAAAATCCCATATTTATCTGCTCTGCTCTGCCTACAAGAGTAACCTATAAATGACAGAAAAATAATTTCCACAAAGGCCGTGATTCCACAAATAGGATGTGAGCATAATTAGCTCTAATAAGAACCCTTGACTAAGGTGCAGATAATCAATTTCCCACTGCCCCATCACTTGGTAAAGAGGACCATCTAGCACAATAAGATATCTTTTACAAAGGCCACTAATCTGAATTTTGAAGAGTGTACCTTAAGAAGCAAATCATCTCCCAAATACCACACCTTCATACATCAGAGCTGGAGGCAGAATCATTCAGATCACTGAATATTTAGCACAATAAATTTTTATCATGTACATGAATAAAAATCTAAATTCATACCTTAAAAGAGACATATCTGACATAGTTATCCAATTTGAAATCCTGCTAAATAGCATATAAAATAGGCAGGATATGAAATGACTAAAATATAGCCATTCTCTTTTAGAAAGGAACTCTCATTGTGTGGGACTGAAATTCACTGCTCATCTCATGTGGTGTTCACAGTGGAATTGATAAAGTGTGTGGGAAGGAAAAGCATTACCTGTGGCTTCAGGTACAAGGCAGAGTGTACATAGGATCTAGGATCAGTTTCAGAGCATAGCAACACATGCATACATTTTCCATTCCTACCAGACAAATGTACTCACATCATACTGAACTGTCTGCTACATATCCTTTTGTCTGTCTCTTCTGGGAAAGAGACAACACTTACCCAACACATACATATACCCAAGGCTTTAAACTCAGTAAAGAAAGACAAATTAAAAACAGAGTAACAGACTTAGATGGAAATGCCTCTGAGAATGATGAACTATACAAATGGCAAATGATTAAGCCCATGAAAACATGCTTGCCATTGTTAGTAGGGAAGGAAATGCAAATAAAGAGTACAAAGAGATACCATATTCTACATTCACAGCAGACAGAATCAACATTAACTAATTAGGTCAGTGGGCTGACATTAAGGTAGAGAAATAGCAACATTCCTGCTCTTCTGGTGGTATGGAAAATTATATAGTCATTTTGAAAAACGGTTATCAAATCATTAAATGCAGAGTTATATCAGGTCCATAAATTTCACTCATGGGTATATATACACAAGAAAATTGAAAACACAGGTCCAAACAAAATCTTATATTGTACACACATTTATAGAGTAGAAATATTTAAATATATAGAACAGAATTATTTATGTGGTCAAAAGGTGAGGCTAATCTAAGTACTCATGCACTCATAAACAGAAATAAAATATATTATATTTATACAATAGAATACTAATTGATCATGGAAAGTAATAAAGTTCTACTCTATGCAACAACAAGGAGGAACTTTGAAATATTATGCTAATGAAATAAGCAGAAACAGGCAAATAGAATTCTGTAATTTGGTGTCTTAAGCAGGGAAATATACAGAGATAAGAAACAGATAAATGGTAGCTTAGAGATGGTGGGGTTGGCAGCAGAGGAGGAGAACAATAGGGTCAAGCTGAAGGACAGGGAGTTTCTTTGTAGGTAGTCAGGATGCTTTAAAATTAAATGTTCTGCATACATGTATATCTATATACCTATATATACATATATATGTATATGTGTGTATATGTGTTTGTGTGTGTGTTCAAGAAACTATGATTACACAGAAAACCATTGAAATATATATTTCAAAAAGAAAATATATACTCTATATCTGTTATATGTATATATATATATATGTATATATATATATAAATGTGTGTGTCTCTCTGTGTGTGTCTGTTTGTGTGTGTGTGTGTGTGTGTGTGTGTGCAGGCAACTATGATTACAGAAAACCATTGAAGGTTATACTTCAAAAGGAAAACATATACTCTACCAGTTATCTGCTAAAACATGAGAATTACAATGAAAGTTCAAAACCTTACTACATAAAATATAGAAATAATTACACCTAAGAATCTTGAACAGTAAATTAAAAGGATAAAAATAATGTAAAGATGTATCCAGAAATAATTTTCAGCCTGAAATTGGAAAAATGGCATACACTAGTGATGTTAACCCCCTAATAGCTAAGATTAAAATGGCAGCATTTAATTGAGTCTTAGTCTTGTTACAGTCAAACCTCCCCTGGTCTAACATGTGGTCTGAGTGTTTCTGGATAACATCATCATGAAGTATGCTATGTGCAACTTTCTAGTACTGTCAGGAGTTCTTGTCAGCCACAGATGGTCGGTTCACCTTGGTTAGATTGTTAGAACTAATTAAAGCATACCCTTAGATTGCCTATTTTGTGTTCCTAGTTAATCTCCAGGCTCTATCTTTTTCTTTTAGTCCTCTGCTTCCTCTTTCTCCTCCTCCCTTTCTTTTCCTACTGATATAAGAAGAAAAAATTAGATTAAAAAATATTCAGGATACATGAAAATTATTGACAAAAACTAGTTTTCAAAAGAGGGAGAATGTTTTAGACATCAGAGCACAGTAGATGTCAAAGTAAATATTTTTGTAGTGAAACAAACCCTTCCTCCAATACAAATAGGATTTCCATAACCAGCTGGAACTAGCAATAGATACTGGCCTGAAGTATAAATTAGCCTCTTATAACCCATATAGACATTTAACAGAGTGTTTTAGATGCTAGAACTTTGCCTGTTACAACCATGGTTTCAGCAACAGGAAGTAGTCAAGAAGAGAACTTACAGAGAAATGGAAGAAGTCCCTGGCAGATGATTGAAAGTCACATTCCTGACTTAATTTAGCCTTAGATTGCATGTCGCTATCATCCATAGCATTGTGAATAGAATCCTTCATATCCATTTGGTAGTGGTGAAAAATCAGCAGTATAAACTTACCTAACACATCCTTTATCTGAGTACAATTATTAAATTGCCTGATGGTGGGGTAGTCTTTGACAATAAGGGCAACTATAGATACAAATGAAATTTGACTATTACATAGACAGAGGCAGTGCTGTTGTAAATTCAGGCAAACTCCATTCACATTAGGCATCATGTGTAATAATGGAAGGATAATTGTTAGGCTAATGCATTCCACAATTACTGTTGCCCACTTATGGCCAAGAAAACAAAATAAATGAGCCAATAGGTATAGAGCTTCATGGAACTCCCTGATTCTACATAGACAGTTCAATGACTCGACTTCTCTACTTGGTCTATTGTACTTGCTCCAGAAGAGTAACTAGTGCAGTGTGTGCTTCATTAAAAATTATAGGACCAAGCATAAGGAAAGATAGATAAAAAGTCATATCAACTTTTAATTATCAAGATTTCTTCTTTTTGAGAAATACCTAGACGTTGATGACAGTGTGCAAAGATACATATACTTCTTCAAAACTGAATTTTAACAATCTAAGAATTGATACAGAAAATAAATGAGCACAATCTTAATTAATAATATATTACTATTAATATTGGGATACATCATCTTATTTTATAATTGTTTAATAAATTGAAATGGCACAAAGAGAAGGTATAATGTTGTATAAGGACATTAAGACTATTAAAATAAAACTCTTGTCAATAAAGAAGTAAATTTTAGTTTATAGTGGACATGATGTATTCATGCTTCTGAAATCCTACCATTGCCCTCCTACTAGTATGTAAGCCACATTGATAATATATTTCTCCTGTATCAGTGATAAGTTATAAAAGTGAGGAAAGGATTATTTTAACAATAAAGTCCAAGGCCAACTGATGTTTCAATGGTTATGTTAGCATGATTTTGAGCACATTGGCTACACAAAATGTATTTTCACGAGTCTGGAAAGCCCAAGATAAAGTCGTCATGTGGGCTGGTTCCCACTGAGGATTCCCTCTCTCCTTACCTTGAAGATGGCTCTTCTGTGTGTCTATATATGCCCTCGTCTTGGTGGGCTGATATGAGAAAGGAGAATGGACAATGTATCTTCAACTTGTAGGACATATTGGACACTCCTCTTATACCTTTTACTTGATTTATTTTTATATACATTTAGTTTTAATTTCTGGCTCAATGTAGTCCTGTGCCAACAAAATTACATCTGTGTACCAAAGCTTACATACATACATCTACAGATGCTAGGATATAAAATGTACAAAGGAATACGATACTAGAAAACAAAAACATGTAAGATGGCCATGCCAAATAATTGCCAGTCTTTTTTAGATAATCTGAATTTTAAATAAGTAATAATTTATCAATCTTACTATTAATAGACCTATAAATCATCTGAGTTATCATATCTGTAGGGGTCGTTCAACTGTGTTATACTCTAAGAGATTCTAAAGTAATTACACACACATCCAAAGGATCTGTCACTTTTATTAAGGAGCAGGTATGACTGTTTGTTTCACAATAAGAAAGTTCATTTGTAAACAATAAGCAACTTACATGTTGTGCCTCACACTTTCATTTAGCCTTCCTTAACTTTTACATTAAAGTTAAATTTAACTTTTAAATTTTAAATAAAATGAACTCTACCTTCCTTAACTTTGTCCGAACACAGGCATATTGAGAGTTAAGGCTTCCACATAGAAATTCTGAAATAACACAGTTTAGTTTGTTACGGTGATATATGAAGTAGAAAAGAATCATGAGCCTCAATGGATAGCTTACAAAACATTCTGATAGAAAGTTAAATAGGGGTTTTTCCTGCCATTCTTACGTTTGCAACTCAGCAGAGACAAAGAAAAACATCCAAATGTATGTCCCAAGCTGAAGAATGAACGGTCTGTGTGCTTATGCCTCTTCTCATCTAGCTGGGATGTGAAGCAGAACCAGCGGGGTATGAGCAGCACAGCAGAAAGTTAATGTAAAATGCTGCACGAATGGATAGCATCCTTCTGCCACGGCCCTAATTTTTGTCTGTGTTTCTAGTGATTACTGCCAATAACATCCCTGTGTAGCATCAGGCCATCATTACGCTGATTCCTCCACAATTCATGAGAATTATGAAGGGACATTTACCGCTGTAAACATTTTGTGGATGAAAAGCAAAATGAGTAAAGAGAGACTGCATGAAATGTTTTAATAATGTGTCGTTTATTTATTTATTTATCTATTTATTTATTTATTTATTTATTTATTTATTTATTTTTCTGTTTGCCTTTCCTTAATCTTTGCAACTCAGTTTCAGACTTCTCCTGAGGGCTGGAAGAGACTTGTTTTTTTGCTGGTTTTATTTTTTTTTTTGGGGGGGGGGGAGAGTTGTGTGTTTGTTTGTTTTTTCTTTATTTCCTATCATATTCAAACTATGCCTTGCTGTTTTCAATATGTTTCTCTTCTAATTCTTATAGTCATGGAAACCTACAAGGGAGTAATTATCATTCTTTTAAAGGTGATTCTTTTACCCACCTGGCTCAGATGAAATAAGCCACACATCAAAGTGCTTAGCACTGAAATGTTATTGTACTAGAGATAAAATCTAATTGTGCTGTTGGCTGAGCACTCAGAAACTGGACCAGTTTTCCAATCCAGCCTGGTATTCCTCTGTAGAAACAATATTTACCTGTGACCTTATTATTTCATGCATTTCTTTCCCTCCTCTGAGAGGTTTTTTCTCCCCCTATCTCCCATTTGGGAATATTCTATATTGAAGTCTTATTTTCTCATCATATATTCGTCAGCTCCTTTGCCTCTCTGCCTTTCCATCTATCACTTTGGCTTTTTAGTAATTGCCAATGTCTTAGCTTTGACCCAAAAAGTCTTAGAAGCCTAGGCTTGTGTGGTGTCTTCCAGTCTGAGTCCACACATTTTTTGATAAAATGTTCAACACCAAGACACTCTCCTATGTTGGTTTCTGGTTTACTATAAGCACAGTGGTTCCATTTGTACATCTAAGACTACAACTGGTTAGCTTGGCACATCTATGAGCATTTTTATTAAGAGGCATTCTTTAGTCAGAAAGTAAGGTGGTAAATTACACATTTTCATTATAGAAAACAGATTTTTTTTCCTCTTTATTAGATATTTTCTTCATTTACATTTCCCATGTTATCCAGAAATTTTCCCTTACCCTCCCGCGTCCCCGCCCTGCCCCCCTACCCACCCTCTCCCATGTAATGGCCCTGGCATTCCCCTGTTCTGGGGCATATAGAGTCTGTATGACCAAAGGGCCTCTCCTCCCAATGATGGCCAACCAGGCCATCTTCCTCCACATATGCAGCTAGAGACACGAGCGCAGGGGGAACTGGTTAGATCATGAAAACAGATTTTTTTTAGCAAATAGTTACCTTTGATTACTTGGAGGGGAGAGAAGTTTTTGCTCTATAGTCCAGGTTAGCTTCATACTCTAAACCTTCTTGTTCAGATTCTCAAGAGCAGAGATGACAGGTATTTGCCAGCATAGCCAGCCTTTGTGTCCTTTGAGCTGCTCCTCTCCAAATTGTCTTTCTTGCTCTAAAGCCTGCTTGTTCAAGAGTCTACTGCTGAATGCTTGAAATATTATATGAAACAACATCTGAAAGAATACAGATAGTAATTCTGAAAATAAAGTTCCTTTGAGATATGTATTTGGTGTGTGTGTGTGTGTGTGTGTGTGTGTCTGTGTCTGTGTCTGTGTCTGTGTTTGTGTCTGTGTGTTACAACTTATAACAATGGTAGCCAGCATATGATGATGGTCCCAAAATTGTAATGAAACTTAAGAACTCCTACCACCTAATGACATTACAGCTACACTGACGTAGCACCTTAGTCACAAGTTAGTGCTGCTTCTGGTTTAAACAAACCGACTGCACTGCTAATCATATACAAGAATACTAAGATTATATTGAAAGGTCCATGAAAAAAGACCCCACTCGAGTCTCAGGAGTTCGCGCACACAAGGAATCATGAAAGACCATCTTGATGTAATACACATGAGGGAGGTTTATTCACAGAGCTCCGCGGGACAACTCCCCACCCATGCAAGAGGTGGAAGAGTCGACCACGAGGCTCGAAAATTAGAAGCTTTTATAGCAATTGGATAGGGGGTTGGGGAAATTGGCGTGGTTTCACATGATTGGCTAGTTCAAACATCAGCAAGAGCCCTAGGTAGCAGCTTAAGGTAATAGTTAACTCTAAGAGACAAGGGGGCGCCAGGATGGCCAGTTCTTCAATGTAAGCCGTAGACATGATAATGATAATAATGGATTTCCTTACTAAAGAATTCAGTGTATTTCTTGCAGTCATGTTAGAGTGTATTCTTTCTAATAAAAGGTTCATAGTTGACAATAGAGCCAATCAGTACCAACCTCAGACATCTCCTGACACCTGTTCAAGGTCACAGTTATGTGCCTGAGCATCACTGTCTAGGTTACAATAAGCTCTCTACATAACAACAAAACCTCATTGACTCAAATATCAAGGAGCTATTTTTATATGATTATATGGCTGTATATTAAGCTATAGTTCTGTATGGACTTGTATAATGTGGACCTGCTGAGGTTGAAAGAAAATACCCTACTTAAAGCACCTAAATGCCTTCAACTATAGGTCCTTTCTGATGGGGAGCAGAATTGTCCAGGGCAAACCACAGTTTCAAGCAAAAAAGAAGCACAAGTTGTATGGGAAGTGGGAATTACCACTCATACAGAAGAAGGCATGGGACATTCTTAGATTTAATTTCATGCTTCCAATTTGGCTTTATAAAAAAACGTTTGACTTAACAGATATATAAATACTCAGGAAAACACCTTCTATAAACCCTAGTTAGAATTTCCCCAGATAGTTGTTAAAGCAAATCAACATTTTATCAAATTTTTATTGATGTAGAGACTGCTTTAAAAGGAATTCCTGACTTTTTCTGGAAAAGTTGAAAAATGTCAGGTCTATGGCTTATTGTAAGGAGCACTTCCTAAATGTCCTCCCCACCCATGCCCTTTTTGTGGTCATGAACTGTATAGAGGTCACTTTAAAATTCATACTTTATTGATAAGAGATTAAATACCTCATACAGTATGCATGTCTGCATTGATTCAGATACTAAATTTAGATTCCAGATCAATTTTGAGTTGAAACAGTAGCAAATCTTCTGTATGTTTGTTGAGGCTTGTCTTAGAGTAAACATAAGGTTCCTATGATGGTCAGGATGCATAGCTAGATAAAAGGATAAATATATGATCTAAATTATCTGAGCTGTGGGGAAAAGCTACTGGATGTATGATTGCACAAGATAAAACTATATAATTATTTTAAAATGGTTATAAAGATTATAAAATTAAGAACCATGGTACTTCCTGTTTAATGGAAATATACAAGGGCTACATGTTTCAGAGAACATCTGGAAGTGTTCTTCTCTTTAGGCCCCTCACTGGCCTTATTCCCCAAAGCCATGTCTTCCTC
The DNA here is from genome assembly GCA_902729485.2 of Mus minutoides. NCBI lineage: Eukaryota > Metazoa > Chordata > Mammalia > Rodentia > Muridae > Mus > Mus minutoides. Next base: position 1,998,926 of record LR749597.1, read on the forward strand.
CTATGAGAACAGAGACTTTAATATTTTGGGTGTGTGTATGTGTGGAAGGATTGGTCCCAAACTAAGGCCTTTATTGATATGAAAGAAGTATGGGAGCATTTTCATCATCGATTGGTAATAAATTAATAATTTGAGAGGTGAAAATTTCTTAGGCGTCCAGGCATAGCACAGAGAAGTAGGTGTGCTTCTGAAGGAAATGACACACTCGTGAACACTTCTTGCTCCTTCTCTCTGCTTTTGAACCACCATTAGGTATAAAGCTCTAGGCCACTATCCGCTCTACTGTGGGGCCTTCTTACAGACATGCAGTGAGAAGGCCAAGTTTCCATGTAATAAGAGCCCTGACACTGTGATCGCAATAAATTCTTTCTTAACCTGTTAATATGTCAGTCACAGTGAGAAACACACACACACTTTGGGGCGGGGGAGGAAGAGAGAGAGAGAGAGAGAGAGAGAGAGAGAGAGAGAGAGAGAGAGAGAGAGACTATCATCTATCCAAATGTTCCAGGTTATGTATAATATTAAAATTCCTAATAATCATTGGAGAAATCAACTTAGAAATTTTTAATTATATCACAAAGTCAATAAGCTTGGGTTTCAAGCCTTTTGTGGCTTTCTTACAAACAAGTACTATGCTAAAGTTCAAAAATTTCCAATGATATTTACAGATGACTATCTTTACTTTCAAAAATATAAAATCACAAGTTGTTATTATTAAAAATATATCTGCAAATTTATGTTATTATTTGAGTCAAAGTTATCCTATATTTTGTAAAATAGTGGTTCCCAGATTCCTTAACAATCATGAAACTTTCAATTTTCATTTTATTAAAATGCAAGGTAAATGCCACAATTTAAATTATACTTGATGTTTATTGACTTAAATTATTGCAAAAGGCTGCTACATTCCCTTTAATCTTGAGTTTTCAAAACTTAAAAAAAGTCATAAGTTCAGGAAGGTTCACACTCAATGCTAGTAAAGGTCCAGGAAAGATCAAAAGTTGTAAGGCAAAACAGGAATCTGATAAAATGCATGATTAAAAATTTATAAGTACAAGTTTATGTTTTGTGGGGCATTAGACTTACAAAAAATACAACTCTGCTTAAATTTTTTAAAGTTAGGAAAATATGTTTGAATAACATTAATAATAAGACCCAATTTTTCCTTGCACACATTTCTAAAAAGAAATAAATTGTGTTTTGGAATAAACTGTCAGCTCCAGAGACACTAACTTTATATTAGGATAATCCGAGACTATATAAAACATTTTATAATGTGAACATTCATTTTAGAGCTTATTAAATATTCATAACTGATTCCAACAAGCTTCTTTATTAAATCAAGTTTTTGGTAATAGTTATCAGTCATATATTGTATATGTGGGATGTTTAAGATATGTACCTAGTTACCACTGGTGATTTCTTAGAAACCAATATATATAAAGAATATTCAAATATAAGCATAGCTCTATCTATATGTTAAGAAATTTAAAGATAATTCCATTTGACACATTTAATATGTAATCTATAAGCATATTTATGGAAAAAGAATTAGTTATAATACAAATATCAATTTAGTGGTGAGAAGTCACTACATTGGTAGGGAAAATTATTGCAATTTTTATGAGAGTTAAAATAGTTCTATATGCTTTACCTTGCTGTCTTATTAATACATTTTTAATAATTGGGTCTGGGATTTTTATTTCTTTTCAAATATAATTTAGCAAAATGATAAGTTCAAGCTACTTAATTGAAATAAAAACAGAAAAATATATATAAAAAACAAGACAAGAGAAATTGTAATTCATCTTTAAGTGAAACACAAATTTTCCTATTTCCTAGAGCAAAATATGAACTTTAATTCTATGTTAGTTCAGAAACACATACACACACACACACACACACACACACACACACACACACACACACACACACATACACACACAGTTTAAGACATCGCAAACAACATATTTACGTTTTTAAATGGTAAAAGCTGAGAAGGTTAGCTGTTTCTGAGTGAGAGAAACAAGAGTGTATAGTCACTGCCAGCATAGCCTAGGAGGGATGTCTCTTAAGAACCCGTCTTACTTGTTAGACACAAAGTTGAGGATATTATATTATGTTTGCCCTTTATTTGCAAATATTCTTTTTCTGAGTTGTTTAGCTTTTTTTTTAAAGAAAGATTTATTAATTTCATTTATATGAGTACAAGTACACTGTAACTGTCTTCAGACACTCCAGAATAGGGCATCAGATCTCATTACAGATGGTTGTGAGCCACCATGTGGTTGCTGAAAATTGAACTCAGGACCTCTGGAAGAGCAGTCAGTGCTCTTAACTGCTGAGCCATCTCTCCAGCCTGAGTTTTTCAGCTCTAATTTGTCCCCATTTTAAATAAAGAATGCTTTACTTTTATACCTTCACATTTTTTAATGAGTATAGAAGTAATATCTAGCTCTAAAACATAAGTTAGCGTCTTCAATACAAGGATATAGACCCTATTCAATTGGAAACAAATACCCCACCCCACCCCACCCCCCAAAATCTAATTTCTGTAGTATACAGGAGAAAAGAAAGTAAAATACTATGGTATTTTATCCCAACATACACAAAACAAACTTGAAGTCCACAATACAGTATTCATTTGTCAGAGCTAGTACCACGGGTCATCATTCTTAATTTTCAATAAGGCATAGGCAGTCCTGACTTCCAGAAGGACATAAATCCAACCATGTACTCTAAGCTATTTAAATTACACTCTTGCTATGCAAATTTCCCTTAAATAGATTAAATTTTCATTATTTATTTTCACATGACATCTGCAGTTATTTTATATTAATAAATCAATCTTCTCAGCACACTGAATTTAATGTCAAAGACATTACAAATATCATCTGAGTTTCTACTCATGTACACTCTTTATAACTTCTATTTTTGTTGTCATTTATTTTCTGCATATATGATATTTTAGAATTCTTCATTGTTATACAACTTACCTATATATTAACACTTTGGGGGAACTTTTCAAAACATGACAAAAATAACTAGAACGAGGAGTAATAAATATGAATTTTAATCAATGAGAAAATATTCAAACACTGCATTTAACCCTCGTGCAATTAATCAAAGCAATGTGGGGGGGTGTGTAGAGTAGAGGGGCCTTTCAATTTCACACCGATAAATTTGGGCAGCAATCAGTGATACACATTTAAAATGGTACAGTGATATATTTTGAAAGGTTTACTGTAAACTCATCTCCAATCGTTGACTTACCCAAGACTGTGAGCTCTGCAGAGGCACTAATATTCTCATTCTTATAGGTGACAATGCACGTATAGGTTCCACTGTCATCATCGGTCACATTAGAGATGAGCAAATTGCTTCCACCCAACAATGAGTACTTTTTAGACCTGTAAGACAGAGGCCACATGAAATAAGGCAGCCTATTAACTTTCTGAACATGAGGCTGAAATTTAGAAGTGCTGATGAAGTTTACAAAGGCTCACATTAAAGATCTGAAGAAGATAAAAATCCCTGTGTCATTGAGGCTTTATCTTAGCTCACTTTTGAACTAGTATCAATTCAAGGTAAACTCCCATGGGGATGATCTATGTATTAATTCAGAGATGGCATAAATATAATCGTAACAGTACTTAAAAGAAATTTCCAAATAATCTAGTCTGATTTTGATTCTATTACTTTAAATTTTAAGTCCTCAAAGACAAAGAAATGGTTCCCAAGAGTGAAAGTCAGTGCCTGCTCTGACATACAACTCAGTCAGCATCTAAAATAAACTATGCATCTATAGATATAAAAATATTTTTAACAATCTATAGATAAAGATATCTATGCAGGCTTTACAATGAGATGTGATACTTCAAACAGAAGTGCTTATATTCTACTATTCTAACGTCACCATTAATGAAATATAATAGACAATGAAAATTGTTTATATCTATGATATACCATGGGATATATCATTTCAGCTGAAATAAAAGCATTTGGCATATCTAAATGATTCAAAAACTGGACTTCCTGTATTCCTAATGACCTCGGAAATGTGATAGTTTTTATATATTATAATATATATTATATTAGTATATATATATATATATATATATATATATATATATATATATATATATACTATTATTGGCTAAATACTTACTAAAACTGGACAAAATTTAACCAATAATTTATGATCCATGTATATATCTAATCATGGAAATTAAATGTATTAAAAGGGTGTACTAGTCGTTCTAATCAATGAACCTATTTTCTTAAGTGAGATCTGTTTAATCAACATATTTACTTTCTACTATGGCCTTGCTATCTAACTCGTCCTTATTATTAATTGTGAGCCATGTTCTCCAGTATTACCTTATATTTATAATAATTGGGATAATAAGAAGCACACTTAGAACTAAAATATCTATGCAGACTTTGCAATGAAATGTGATACTTTAAAGAAGTGCTTTCTATTTATTTACTTATTTTTACCTTTGCCACTAGTGAAATCCAACGGACAATGAAAATTGCTTATATCTATGATATATCATGGGGTGCTTTATGTATGAACTACAAATGTGTGCATGTAATATGAAATGATTGCTGTTTCAAGCTTAGTAACATGTTTGTGTGTATTGCATTACGAATATATAAGATCTATCTTCTCTTTATCATATTCTCGTGAATTACATCATCTGAATGCCCTTGCATCTCGATATCAATCTAGTTTTTCTGTTTCCCTTCAGGACAACTGATCCTATGGGGTTTTACTTCTTTTCTCATACTCTGATCAAAATGGTTAAATATCTTTGATACACTAATCACAACAAAGATTTTGAGAACAGATCTAATTATTTTAAGAAAATTGGACCTATCAGAAAGTAAGAAGCAATATTATATACTTTTTAAGTTCCCAGGTGAGTAATACCTGAGTTGGATGACCTCCTCGCCCCGTAACCAGGTGAAACTTGGTGGAGGATAGCCAGAAACACAGCACTCCAGGACAGCATCTTTCCCTTCGATGGCTATTACATTGGATGGTCTCTGCAGAAAATACAGCTGCCTATGCAGGCCTGGGTCTGTGGAAAGAAAACACAGGATCATATAATCTCATTATTTTTTTTAGCTTGACTCATACATTTTACATCATAAATTAAATGTAAAATTATGAAGGATAGCCAGCCATACTAGCTTATAGCTTTGATCCTAGCACCTGGGAGGCAGAGGCTGGTAGACTACTGTGAGCTTGAGGCCAACCAAGGCTACACTGTGAGTTCCAGAAGAGCCAGAGGGAGACCTATTCTTTTAAAAAAATCATATCTGGGCAAGGACTGAAGGAGCTGAAGGGGTTTGCAACCCCATAGGAAAAAAAACAATGTCAATCAACCAGATCCCCCCCGTAAAGCTCCCAGAGAATAAACCACCAACCAAAGAGTACACACAGGGGGACCCATGGCTCCAGCTGGATATGTAGCAGAGAATTGTCTTATCAGGAATCACTGGGAGGGGAGACTTTCGGTCCTGTGGAGGCCCAATGACCTTGGGTAAGGGAATGCTAGGGTACTGAGAGTGGGTGGATGGGAGAGCACCCTCATAGAGTCAGGGGGGCTATGGGGTTTGTGACAGAGAATTTGAGAAGCGGGGTAAAATTTGAAATGTAAATAAAATTGAAAAAGAAGAGTAGATAAAAAGAAAAACTTATGTCTGAAAATAAAGTTAGAAAATAAATAAAATTGAAAAAGAAGAGTAGATAAAAAGAAAAACTTATGTCTGAAAATAAAGTTAGAAAAGTTGACACATGCAAAGAAACCTGAAGATAAAATCTCAAAAGGGTTTCTCCACTTTCAGAATGTAAACTATTCCTTGCTACTAATTAATCAAATTATAAGTCAAATAGCATAAGGTAGACACTGCAAGATCCCTATTTGAGCTCTAGGATTTATTTATTAGTCGTTACTGGAGAAACTAACAATATTTAGAGTAATTTGTCTGAATGTTGCCATCGAAAAATGTTGATCATTCACTTGGCCTGCAACCATCTCTACTGTACTCTTTCTGTTTTTTAAAATCATTTCCATGTATTGATATGTAAATTGAACAAGAGTAAGAATGATTGTACATAGCATACAAACAGTATATTAGAATATACAATTTTGAGGAACCATTTCCTGTCTTCCAAATGGAAGTTATTCTTGCTTAAGTTTTCTTCCATGCTTTCTAAAAGTAAATGAGGTGTCGGATTAGTTTTCTATTCATTAACAAATTTTAAATTCTTCCAAAGAGCAAACTTGTCCTTAAAGCTAAGACCTACGGTGAATGAAGAATTCAGTTTCCATCTACTTTATCTCAACAGTACTTAAGCTGTGTATGTGTTATCCTTGTTTTCTAGCATAGAAGTGCAACCTAGAGATTCAGGAGCTTCATTATCAGAGTCAGTTGATCAATTCTCACTGATTGAAGCCGAAGTTCTAAACCTGAGGGTCAACACTCAGGAAATACTCTTCTGAGTAAATCACATCCTTATTTTCATTATCAGAGTTCCAGGAATACTGTCTGGGGACTTATCAATCAATTCAATAGCATTATCCTCTAGCCTAATCAATGCCCATCTGAATTGATTTACTGAAGATATATTAATTATTAAGTTTCTTCATTACATTAAACTCCACACCCCTGTAGGAAAGTTTAATCAAGGGTATTTTTACCTTAATGAATTCAGTTGAATTAACCTGTCAAGACAATGCTGCAAACTCAAAAGTAAAATCTGAAGGCACAGAGAATTGAAATGATGAAATTCTAAATCTTGGACAGAGCTAAGTGGAGAGTTACAACGTGAGATTACACACAACCCCGCCATAGTGCAGGCTGCTGCTGATCTCATCAGGAGTGATGTGAAAATGGGCACTGTCATTGTCCTGAGCCAGATTCAGTCTCACCTTCTTTGTGGAGCCAAAAGACAAGAAAAAGAAATTGCTAAGCCAGTAATTTTCATCTTAAATACTCTGTGTATAGAAACCATGCCTACATCTTAAATCTGTAGACTAAAGATGACTGCTAAGGTTAACTTGGTGTGATAGAACTGCAGGTGACTTTTATTTTCACCTTTAAATTTTCCTGTAATTTCTAAAGGTTTTCAAAATGGCATGTAGTATTTTTAGAGTGAAGAGTTATTTTAAACTCTACTGTTGCAAGGTATATAGAATTTTTACAAAGAGAAAAAGAATCATAAAATTTAATGACTAAAACTTCAGGCAAATATTTAAAAGGAAATGAAAATTCTCCTTCTAAGTTCCATAGTTGTTTTTATGAAAAACTCCTTCTGGTGTGGCATATCAATTTTAGATTATAACTCTTGTTATCTAAACAAAGTTTCATAAGAATAGGATGGAATTATTAATCAATGATAAATGTTATTTGTGTTCTAGCTATATGAGCTATTCAAGTCCTGGTAAAACATATGAAATATTTTCAAGTGAATTAATGAGCCCACATTCATTACAGTAAAGGGAAGTCAGATCATATTACTGTTATTTACTAAACTGTACATATACTTTATATAGTATTTCACATATAAAACATTTTAAGATAAAATTGGAGAGAGTTGTGTGTTACTAGATAACAGATCTCGCAAGTTTTCTGCAGTAAAACTAATAAAATGTTTCCTGTGCTAAATTTTAATGTTAACAATTGTGAATAAAGATTCTGTAGTGTAAAACTCATGAATATATACAAAATTCCATTATTCATGATTCTAATTTGATTGTAACAATAAAAATGTAGTTCAACTAAAACCCAGTTTAGTTTTTGCTGTTAAAAAAATAAAGTTGGCTTTTTTGTTGTTGTTGTTTGCTTGTTTTGTTTTGTTTTGTTTTGGTTTTGGTTTTGAGCTAATCTGCCAGTCCCCAGAGGTGGCAACCTTAGAAACCAAGAGAGTGGTATGTAAATAGGGATACAGAAGATAGTGATTACAGGGTCAGGCACAGTTCTTCCCTGGACTATACAGATGCCTTGGAGCGCAGAATTACACATAGCAACTCAGCACCTTTGACATTCCTCTTGAGTTCCCTTCCCTTTTCACTTCCTTTTAAGTGGAAATTTCAGCCTACTTAAGCTTCTTCTGCTACCTGACTTGGAGGGGACTGTTCTGAAATCATTAAAAAGAGAATTACATGATAATGTCAACAGAAGATCTAAGTCTGCTGGCTATTACTGAGGACTCCAAAGGATTCTCTTAAGGGTAACTGAACCTTACAAAATGGATATTTCAAGAATAATGTGATATTCCAACAAAAATAGCAGGAATAATAGTGGTAAAAACTTCTTGACTATGTGGCTTGACTATGTAAGCTGATTTTAAGATGATTTCTTAGTTCATATATTTCTCATTGTTATTTTTGGTTGTATTTCCTGTAAATAGTCCAGACACACGTGAGTTGCCAATTTCACCCCTGAGGATCTCCAACCACATGGCTCTGCCAACAGAACACTATAATGGCCTTCCAGACTAGACCCAGCCCCTTCTGTAGCAGGTGGCCAACTTCTACCATTCCAAAATGAAAATCCCAAGGTCAGGAGCGAACTGTCAGATACTTTTCTCTCCAGAGCTAACATCTCTCCTACCACCCCACACCTTACCTGTGCCTAGAGTAGAGCTGTAACACTTGAGTTTGGTACCCGCCCCCAGCAGACACTTATGTTCCCATTCAGACCTGGAACACTTCCATGGTGGAAGACTTTCTCCTCAGAGCTGTAACATTTATAGTAGTCAAAGGCAAATTTTGATAGACTTTTCAGATAATTGTAGAAGTAGACCTTTAACATTATACCGAATCTCAACAACTAGTTTCTTGACAGTTAGTTGTAATGCAGAATTTGACATGTTATCAATAAACAATCTGTACTACCTTATAAAATATGCATCTGGCCCATCTTCTACTTTGAATAGATGATTTATGATTTTGTCACATCAGTCGATGGTAATTTGGAATACTATATACTATTTTAGTCAGGACTTCCAACTGATGACATGTATCATGATAGAAAAAGTCATTTGTTACTATTACCAGCAAAACCATCGAAATGACTCTCAATGTTGGAAAGCTGTCAAAGTACCAGTCAAATTTGCAAGTTTCTCAAATTTCTAATTTTAGCTTAGAAGCTTGAATTTAATTCTCAGCAGACAATGTTTTTCCTCAAATGACTCATTCAAGTTTTTCACTTTTGATAAAATATCTCACTAGTGTCTGCATCTGAAAAGATACCTCCCTCCTGCTGCTTTGTCTGCTCAAGTCAAGCTAATGTTCATCCCATCAGGGGAACCAACAACAAAGTAGCTAGTTCTGTGTGGCATTCAAAATATCACAGTAGAAACCCTAACTAAGACACCCATGAAACACTCTTTGACAACCTGCAGAGACAGATAAGAGGAGCAATCATCATGAAGACCCAAGTAGCACAAGCCCTATCAGCCCAAGAACAGCTTCACATCTATCAAATAATAGCTGGTAGTATGCATCCCCTGTCTGTCTTCCTCTACATCATCTCTATCCCTTTCCTACTCTTTTGTTTTTCCTCTCCTTTGTCTCAACTTTATCATTTAGGAAGGGTCTACTGTGATAGTTATTCTTTGATCTTCCAGAAACATATACTATGACACTGCCTAAGATTGATATATGCAGGGGCAAAATCCCATCAGGTGTTACTGGAGCCCCTGATACACAGAGGTAGATAAAAGGTTTACTAGTGCATTTGGAGAATAAGTAGTTTTAAGTGGCATTTTCTGAGACAAAGGGGACTGTCAAGCATTACAATTGAGTCTGAGACTCCTTAGGAACAGTCTTCATTCATAGATTTTTTTGTCCCCTAATATATCAGACCTTAGCTGTTTAAGACCCTCATGGCAAACGCCTAGTTTGACCATCTAAGTCATATAACTGGAACTGTATTTAGTGTAGAATGAAATTCTCTTATACTTATCATAGGTCAAGAAATGTGGTGTTAGAGGATTAGTGGAATAAGTAGAAGTTAGTGTTCACCCTGTGATGTTAGCCTGTCCTTAACAGGACCATTTTACAGAACCCTTATTTAGGAATTTCACCATTAAAGTTACATGCTGATTCTGAGAAAGTAACTGAGGCATAGAAAAATTAAATTATAGATTTTTTTGTTTTTGTATTCTGTGTCAGCAAGAAAAAATAACTAGTTTCCTATGCTTAATAATTGTCACTCTGAAAAAAACTAGTAATGGATTTAATTTTCATGTTTTCTGAATGTAAAACCATTTTCCCCATTGTATACTCTTCGGTGTGTTTTATTAATATCAAAGCTGAATGGATTATCATGGGCATTCCAAATGGAGCTGAAGAGCAGAGCAAGCTCAGGCACATGACTTACAAATTCATTTAACTTGACAGCTTTCTCTATTTGCTTTCCCGCCTTGATGTTAGCTTGCCATTCACCTATTGGCTGTGTAGCTACCATTGTCCTTCTAGCCAGCTTCAGCAGGCCTGCATTTCTCTAATGCCATCAGGCTTATTCATATATACAACTCAATCTTGTCTTGATGGATCATAAACACCAGAAAGTAAATTGGGCAGTGGTGACACATGCCTTTAATCCCAGCACTTGGAAGGCAGAGGCAGAAGGATTTCTGAGTGCAATGACAGCCTGGTCTACAGAATGAGTTCCAAGAGAGCCAGGGCTACACAGAAAAACTCTGTCTCGAAAAGCAAACACAAACAAACAAACAACCCCCAAAACTCAAAAGACCAAAACCAAAAACAGAAAGTATTTAATAAAAAGAAAAATTTAAAAATTGCCAGGTGGTAGTGGGACACACATTAATCCCAGCACTCTAGAGTCGGAGGAATGTGTGCTCCTGTGAGTTTGGGGCCAGTCTTTTTTACTGAGTTCCAGGATAGCCAAGACTACACACACACACACACACACACACACACACACACACACACACACACACACACATAACCTGTCTATCTGGAAAAAAATTTAAATAGATATAAATTAAACATTTTCATTGGACTGTACACTGGGGAGCTTTGAACTGAGAGGAAGCAAGAAGCCACTTCTCAGGAGTTGTTCTTCACTCTGAGATTCTGTCATTTTTCTTCCCTTATTTATACTACTCTGGTACTAAAAATGGCACCCTCTCTGTAAATATTCCTACATCTGTTCATATTTCCTCTCACTTTTTCCATGAATGTACCCTTACTGCTATTTGTGGTTAGATCTGGAAGAAAGAGAAGTCTATTCTTGTCACAACTGTATGTCTGAGTCCCTTCTGTCTTTCGGGGAAATTTTGGTTCAATAATTACTGAAGCAGGTCTGAAGGAAGTGATTTTTCTTTTTCAGGATGGTTTAATTTTTTTAGAGCTGACTTTAGAATTACAAATGTTGCCATTATGATGTTCAAAAGTTAATTTAAAGAATCAAAAATTCTTTATAATTCATATATAAAGACACATTGGAAGCTCTCCAGCAGAGTAATGCAACTTTTATTTTAATACTTGTTTTTAATAGCTTTAGTTTCAACTAAAACTATCTGGGTTCTTTGCTTTTTATAATATGTTAAGGTAATAAAGGCAAACTGTTATACTTTAAAACAGAATATGCTTTTATTTTTCCTAGGAAGTAATTAGTATTAAACAATGTGGAAAAGGCAAGTATTCTGGTGATTTCAGTTTTTTTTTTTTTTTCTGACATTTGCACTGATAAATTACAGTTTTCTTTTCCACACACTCTCATTTTTGAATTAGAAGAGACTGCCTGCTACTACCTCATTGGAGATAAGCATGCATTCGACTCATTATGTTTGGGAGAAAACAGGAGTCAAGAAACAACCATTCCTCCATTTGGAGGCCTATCAAAAGGTTATTTTTGCCTTTTACCTTTTGGAATATAGTAACTCTTCATAGAGTGGAATCTAAAGGAATATAAAATAATCAATAACTAAACATTATTCACCATCAAGGAAAAGTAGAAACAGCAATGCATTTGATGATGGGATGGCCATTGTGTGACATGAGAGTGATGAGCAGATGGAATTGGAATATATGCCCTGCGCCCAGTATTTTCCTTTTCAAATAGGAATCATGGTTCCTTAACCCAATTGTGATAAAAGACAGGCTCAAGGTCAGAGAATGATCATTTACCTGTAGAAATTAAGTTCATGATACTAACATGCTAAATATTATTGCAATTGGTATGATTTTAATCTATTTTAGATGTATTTACATATTGCATATTTCTACACATGTGTGTATGTATACAACACATAGTCCTAGTTCAGTATGCATTGGATATCCTAGAACTGAAGTTACAGACAGTTGGGAGCACATGTAGGTGCTGCAACATGAACTTAACCCTTTATGTGAGCAACAAGTACAATTAACCATGGAGACACTTCTTCAAAGGATTTTGATCAACCCCATTGAAATAGTGGCTTTCTTAGTTTCTCAATCCATTAAGATGTGACCTTATCTGCTGTATCTAATTTTAATATAACATGAATGCCCACTCAATCCTCATCCCTTGAGCCCAGGTACCCATGAATGGTAGCTCCTACATGGTAAGAGGCCACATAGTTTCTTGGTGACAATGAAAGTCATTCAATCATTGATACTGGGAATTTTGTAGTAATATAAACTGAACAAAGGGATTTTTATTAATCTAAACCAAAAAAAATCTCTCATATTCTGACTCTTTTATCAGTAATTATTGCATGACTGAAATTGGCATGCATGTACCAAAAAAAAAAAAAAAATGGAGTTTCTATGGCAAACTGGAACTCTTAAATCCCTGAAAGGCAAGGCTGGGGCTAAACATGGAAGGATATAATAAATGGTATCCTTGGCAGTGAAAACATTTGCAAAGTCAGATCACATCCTACCTCTCCTCAGTACAGAAATGAGCAAAAGAAATTAGTGTTGTATGAATTGCTAATGGATTTTGAAGAACAAATACTAGTAATCATATTTTTCTTCTCATTCTCATTTAAACCATTGTGGCTTATTTAGTACAGCAGAAGATGGAGAGGCAGGGGTCGAAAGCATAGAGTAATGAGATACTGGAGGGAATCTATAGTATATCTGTGGCTTAAGGACAAAAAGAGAGAGAGAGAGAGAGAGAGAGAGAGAGAGAGAGAGAGAGAGAGAGAGAGAGAGAGAGAAGACTAGACAAGTTACAGATATTTAACTACCAGGCTGCTTGTATATCCATAATCAAAACAAAGTAAATAATCAGGAAAATAATCTTCCCATGAGAGTCAAATTATTTAGTATTGAGAAAGCTTCTAAAATGCAAGAATAATTACAGTATCTGCTGAGGATTACAAATGCATTTGGCCTGTCAAGTTTAATCCTTACAATCATTCTACAAAATATATCCTATCTCTGTCTTTGTTCCACAAGATAATGCTTTAAATTAAGCAATTTGTTCTAAAATGTAAAAGTTGGATGAGTGAAACCAAGATTCGTGCTTAGTTTAATGTTAAGATCCATGTCCTTAATCATTTTTTATAATAATATATTGGGATACTAACTTAGTCTGAACCAAATCTAGGAAAATGGATTGTGGTGGTCCATGTTCAGCCCTCTTCATGTAGTCCAGATAAAATATGGTTTGTAGAAAATTTGTACTACATGGATCTTAATGTAATATACCTACATAGTTCATTCTCTCCTAAAAATATATATGAAAGGAACACAGGTTAATAATTTCATTCATTTTTAAATCTTCAAAAGGCCATATATCCTGTTTATAGCCTGATTTCAGAAACAGTACATTCAAAAGTATCCTTTATAAAAAAAATAAATGGAGTGGAAAATCCTTTACATCAGGTGACATGAAGTATAAGAGAAAATTATTTATTGATAGATACCTCGTACTTGTAATTTGCTTCCGTGTTGCTGTTTTCCTGAGCTATACTTATGTGAGAATATACAATCCCAAGTACTTGCAAATATTCCCAACCACAGACAAATATTCTTACTTGAAATGTCTGTCCATGAGATTTAAGAATCTCAGTATGCTGACTTGAACTTTATATTCCATACTTAACATCCTCTGGAACCCTATTTCATGAAGTATTCTGATAATATAGATGGACCTCAAGACTATGCAAATCTCGACTTAAACTTGTTTAGTTACCAATGCTTATTTGTAGCTTGTTGTGTTCACATTTATGTCCCCTTCCATGCTTTGTCTTAGTCAAGTAATCTCATTAATTAACACCTATCATAATGGTTCATTCAGAAATTAGATTTTGTATATTGTTCACCATCCCTTGAAGACCATTACACTGAATATATTATAAGATAATATGGTCATGTTCTCTGATATATGCTTATATTTTTTTTTCTATTTTGGTTGTATTTTATAAATACTTTCTCTTTGGTTTGGGTGTTTGGTTTGTCTGTCAAAACCTTATTTGTCCAACTCCATAAACTCACAGCATGTTTCTCTTGATTTGATAATTCTCACGATATTTTGAATACTTATAATCCAGGCTTAGGGATCTGGGATCAGTGACTTTTCCTATTACAACTGTAACTATTTTGAGAAGTCATAGCATATGTTTCCATATTTCTCTTTCCTCAGTCCCCCCCCCCCATTTTTGAGACAGAGTAATAATGAAACTGGGCTGATTGTATATAATTGAAAGAAGTGTGTGCCTCGTGACTTAAATTCAAAGCTAGAAATGTGTTCAGTAAGGAAGTGACTTTTGCTGAAAGCTTAAGTAGGCTGAAAGCAAGACCTGTTGTACCAATCACTTATCCAAGGTATCAGGACAAAGAAAAAGTTCTAGAAAGAAATTAAGCACAGTTCCATTGAGTACACAACTGTTAGGAATGCAAAACAGTTGTTCTGCTGATATGGAGTAGACTGGACAAAAGATCAATCCAGGCATGAAATTCCTTTAAGTCAAACTCTAATCTAGAACAAGTCCCCAATCTCCATTCCATTCTGTTGAGGTCTGCTTTAGAAGAAAATTTAAAGCTAGAACTTGCTGATTTATGAAGTATACGAAATGAGCCATTTCTATTGCAAAGGTATAAATTTGTTGCTTTCTCTTTGAACCCTGGGATGTTGAATAGATGTTATATTATTAACAGGAAACAATAATCTCATTAAATTGATTGTCAGTGAGCATGATTACTGCCAATGAGGAATAGTATTTTGTAAAGAGTTGTTTCTTTGTGTGTAAGTGAATAGCATATCTCAGAAAATAACAATAAATGAAATAAAATATGTAGCAATTTATTTATATATGTATCTATATCTACATCTCTATCTATCTATCTATCTATCTATCTATCTATCTATCTCTATATATAATCACACTTGTTGTTTTAGGAACAATAATATTGAACATTTTCACAAATTATACAATAGTGTAAATATAAATGCTATACATACTTGGAAACAAAACTGTGTGTTTTGTGAGTCACATTATTTTGCTGGTCTGGAATTGCACCTGGTATTCTTTCTATGAAAGCCCATAATTATTTTTTAATAAAAGTATAATTTATTCAAATATAATGCTGAATATAATATTGTTTTCTTAATGATATTTCAAAATTATCTGTTCTATGCTCACAAATAAGATAAAAATTTACAACTGCCAATACTAGAATAAAATAAAATTAAAACATTATAACAAAAATTGAAATAAAATTAAACATTATAACCAAAAAATAGAAGATATTTTCAACAAACCACAAAAAGTTAATTCCTCTCAGCCTATAGAGGACATAGCATCACTTGACTATAGGTAAATAAACAAACAGTAGATTATCAACTGACTAATTTAATTAGATCATTAAGAAAACTGATAGAGGAATTCCAGTGCCTAGACTAGTTCTTTTTGTCAACTCACTGCTCAAAGCGGTTTTATAAATCAGTAATCCATTCTCTGGCTTGGCATTCATATATGATAAATCACAAATAAAGTTAATTTTACAACCACAATTGGTGGCTGCTTCAATTTATCATATAGTCCCCATTACATATGATATTTTGAAACATTTCAACCGGTACTGCTTCTGGAAATCAGTCTGAAGGTTCCTCAGAAAATTGGACATAGTACTACCGGAAGATCCAACAATACCTCTCCTGGGCATATACCCAGAAAATGTTCCAACTGGTAATAAGAACACATGCTTCACTATGTTCATAGAAGCATTATTTATAATAGCCAGAACCTGGAAAGAACCCAGATGTCTCTCAAAAGAGGAATGGATATACTACTCAGCTATTAAAAACAACGAATTTATGAAATTCCTAGGCAAATGGATGTATCTGGAGGATATCATCCTTAGTGAAGTATCCCAATCACAAAAGAAGTCACTTGATATGCATTCACTGATAAGTGGATATTAGCCCAGAAACTTAGAATACCCAAGATAAAATTTGCAAAACACAAGAAAATCAAGAAGAACAAAGACCTAAATGTGGATACTTCATTCCTCCTTAGAATAGAGAACAAAAAACCCATGAAAGGAGTTATAGAGACAAAGTTTGGAGCTAAGAGGAAAGGATGGACCATCCAAAGACTGCTGCACCCAGGGATCCATCCCATAATCAGCCACCAAACCCAGACACTATTGCATATGCCAGCAAGATTTTGCTGAAAGGACCCTGATATAGCTATCTCAAGTAAGGCTATGCCAGTGCCTGGCAAATACAGAAGGGGATGCTCATAGTCATCTCTAGTATGGAACACAGGGCCCCCAATGGAGGAGCTAGAGAAATTACCCCAGGAGCTGAAGGGGTCTACAACCCTATAAGAGGAACAACGATATGAACTAACCAGTACCCTCAGAGCTCATGTCTCTAGATGCATATGTAGCAGAAGAAGGCCTAGTCGGCCATCATTGGGAAGAGAGGTCCCTTGATTTTACAAACTTTATATGCCCCAGTACAGGGGAATGCCAGGGTCAAGAAGAGGGAGTGGACAGTTAGGGGAGGGAGCGGGGGGGGGTGTTTGGGATTTTTCGGATAGCATTTGAAATGTAAATAAATAAAATATCTAATAAAAATGTATATTAAAGCTGTTCACTGCTAATTTACTTTATCAAAAACAAATAATTACTCATATGAAAAAACTCAATTTGTCTTAAATCATTAATCAACAAATTAAATTAGTTACCAATTTTCCTGCTTTAGAGAGAAATGATTATTTTCTTGTGGTAAAAAATGAAAGGCCGTGGAAAACCTCTCTCAAAATACATCACTGATATTATCTATAATAACCATCTTCTCTGATGTCCATGCTCAGTAAAGATGGAAGACATGGCTCCAGTCCTGTCTCTATTCACATCCCACTTCCGGGATTCTGTCTGAACCCCAATGACACCTCATCCCTCCTGAGTCACAACACCTGCCCTTAACAATATTGAGATTATCTCCATAATTTAATCAATTATTATGCCACCATGAGAACAGCTCCTGGTCAGTTCTCTTCAAGATTATCATGACAAGTTCTAACTGACTTTCTTCCCAGTTTATCTTCCTTTCTTCTGGTCTGCCTCTTCTCACCACCACTTCTGTTTTTAATCCCCTTGAGGAGAATTTCTGAAATTTCCTTAGTCTCCAGCTCTTCTTGTACCTTATATATAGTTGTCATAGCTAAACTCTGACTGAACATCTTGACAAGCAAAGGATGTTTCTCTCATACACAGTGTGGGGGCATTATGACTTGTGTTGTCCTCGGTGTGACTTCCTTCCAGGATTTTTATCAACTACTTTTGTAACTAAAGGATACAATGACACCAAACATAGACACTATAGCATATGCCAGCAAGATAGTGCTGAACGGGCCCGGATATAGCTGTCTCGGGGGAAACTATACCAATGCCTGGCAAACATGGAAGTGGAAGCTCACAGTCAGCTATTAGATGGAACACAGGGTTCCCAAGGAAGGAGCTAGAGAAAGTACCCAAGGAGCTGAAGGGGTCTTCAACCCTATAGGTGGAAGAATAACCATGAACTAACTAGTACCCCCTGAGCTCATATCTCTAGCTGCATATATAGAAGAGGATGGCCGAGTTGGCCATCATTGGGAAGAGAGGCCCCTTGGTCATGCAGACTTTATATGCCCCAATACAGGGGAAGGCCAGGGCCAAGAAGTGGGAGCGGGTGGGTAGGGGAGCAGGGCCGGGAGGGGGGAGGGTATAGGGAACTTTCTGGATAACACTTGAAATGTAAATGAAGAAAATATCTAATAAAAGTTGGGAAAAAAAGGATACAATGGAGGACTTAGTCAAAATGATGTGGGATGCAGTAGTTATAAACTGAAACTTATCACTATTACTTACTTACTAAAATGAGAATTTAACAGTCTAGTTATCTGTTGATATTTATAACTGGGAATGTGTTCCATGAATTTGTATAAGTTTATAATGTTATTTAGAATTTGATAAACCCTTGTAAACATATACATGGAAATTGACAATAGTTGGGGTATGACAGAGGTTTCTAACCTGATAATTGAGAAGTTGAGGCAAGAACATCCCAAATTTAAGGACTGTCTGGGCTACAGGGTGGGGAATAGGCTATCTTAGGTAATTTAAATGAGACCCTGTCTTAAAATATAAAGAGAAAGGAGCAGGGATTGCAATCAATGATATAACCCTTACTCTGGATGTCAGAAGCCCTAGGTTTACTCCACAGAATGGCAAAGACAATAGATAGATAGATAGATAGATAGATAGATAGATAGATAGATAGATAGATAGATAGATCTAAATACTTTTGCAAAGAATGCTAGTAAATGTGCTGGTGAAGTTTTAAAATTTCACTTTAGCACTAATGCGATCGATATATAACCTAACCAGCATAGGAATTTTGGCATTAGAGAAAAATATTTTTAATGATTTATGATTCCAATACTGTTTTTATTCTGTGTTTGTTTGTTTGTTTGTTTTTCTTGTTTGGCATCTTATTCTGTATCCCAAGCTTACCTAAAATTCATTACCCAGGCTGGTCAAGTCTCAAACTTGTGAACCTATTACTGCCTCAGTTACAAAGTGTATAGACTAAATGCACAAGCTAACTCAGTGTGCATCTGTAGTTTATATGCAACTAATTCATGCTAATCACACATGGGTTTCTGTTTTACTGGCCATGTTGTTTTTAATTAAATAAGAGTTAGAATAGAAATGTATACTATGTATATGTAACAATTAGTACTTCAAGCTGTTGCATCTG
>LR749597.1:2023158-2054146 GCA_902729485.2 Mus minutoides
CAAGATCATGTAGACACTTCATATTAATTTGTCAGTTGAAATGTATTCCATACACACGTTATAAAACTACCTATCTGCTTCATAAATGTGAAACTCGGATCTTTGGAGCCACATAGGCCAACATTATAGAGGGATTTCAGGATGGCACTAGCCACTTGAAAAAGTTTCTCTTCCAATCAAAATAACTCATCAAAAACTATGTTATACTTGCCCAAAGTATTTGGGAAAAGAAAAGGCATCCATTAATTGGCTCCTAGTTTCATGGCTCAAAGTCTTTCTAGGCTCTTAGTACAGTTTTGTATGAATTATAAAGAAAAAAGATACAATATATAATTTGCTATGAATTAAGTGTAGATTTAAAGAATGAAACCAAAGAGTAGTTGCTGTAGTAGGTTCATTTCTATACTATGGTTTATGTCAGGAAACCACTTACTGACCTATTTAATAGCATTCTTTCTTGTCTTTATTGTTAGAAGTTATCTTATACATAAGGGAAAAGTTATGAATAATTATGTAATAATATATTAAATTTATAAAATAATAAATAGCTCTCATTTATGTATTATGCTAGAATTTAATACATTGGGTAAATTAAAAACAATATCTCCACACTTTCACATATGCGGAAACATGGTACTGCATTAGGTCTAGACACTGTACAGATTCAAAACCACTGTGTGCTACCTGATTATCAGTGATATTAAAATTTTGATAGATTATTAAGTATTTGCTATTTATATTTTGAGTTTGTAATATATGTTATAGATGTTTATCAAATATAAATATATTTGATGTTTTAATATTTGATAGGATATTAAAATAGTTCTAGAAAAGAGAATATAGACAAGTAATTCAATTTCATGATCAACAATTATTTTCCTTCCTCAACCTCATCTGACTAGCATATTGGCATAATGAGACAATAGAATAGGCTTCTAGTCTACAAAATACTGAACAGCATTGTGCCCTGAACTGACAGGCAGGATGCTATGAGAAATTTAAAAGGTTCAGGAACTGATATGAGTGCCTCTGCTCTGAGATTGAGTCAGTCACCCATAAGGTGAGCTATCATAGACACTTTCAACAAACTCACTGGTCCACCACTGCTGTTCTTTGTTTCATTGGTGCTGGTGTTGGGTGACTTGTAATTCATCTCCTTGCCCCAGGCCAAAATAAAAAAAAAAATACACATATTTATTTCATATACACCACCACACCGATGTCAGATTTTAAGTAAGAGAAACAGCAAAGACCATGTTGGTTTCAATGCTTTGTACGATGGGTTTTGGACTAGAACTTAATTCCCTTTTTTTTTTTTTTTCCAATTTTATTAGATATTTTCTTCATTTACATTTCAAGTGTTATCCAGAAAGTTCCCTATACCTTCCCCTATCCCTGGCCTGCTCCCCTACCCACCCACTCCCACATCCTGGCCCTGGCGTTCTCCTGTACTGGGGCATATAAAGTCTGCATGACCAAGGGGCCTCTCTTTCCAATGATGGCCAATTTTAAAGTTAACAGTGTAGCATAGAAACCTTCAAATAATAGGTAATGAGGATGGAAAATTATAAAATGACTTTTTGTCTTTTACTTTTGCTGCTGCAAAAAAAACTATGTAACTGAGCCGGGCGTGGTGGCGCATGCCTTTAATCCCAGCACTCGGGAGGCAGAGGCAGGCGGATTTCTGAGTTCGAGGCCAGCCTGGTCTACAGAGTGAGTTCCAGGACAGCCAGGGCTACACAGAGAAACCCTGTCTCGAAAAACAAAAAAAAAAAAAAAAAAAAAAAAAAAAAAACTATGTAACAAACAAGTAAGTTTATAGGCTTTTGTGTGGCTTGAATTATAGCTTCTAATATGGAACTAAAGGTCAGCATGGCAACTCCTGGTTGTGGAAGAAGTTATATGATATCAATTTTGTGGCATATTTTATTTATTAAATTTCCTGAAACTCATAAAAATGAAATACTGTATTTTTCCAAAATCAATAGATACAATAATATAAAGTAAATATTTTTGTGCTTCCTAGGGTATGAGATTAACTTTGATTTTTGTGAAGATGAGTTTCCGGGTAAGCAAGAGTCTCTTCACACTGAAGAGATTTCTTGTGATGCATTCTTTCCCACCTCTGTTCTTTGCTCATCCATGTCTATCCCAGATAGATATCTGAATATGTTTCTAAATCAGGGAGGTTATGCTACAGTTGTTGAACAAGGCTGTGCTTAAGGTTTTTGGTATTATCTTATTATCCAAATACTGTAAAGAGTTTTGTTTGTTTTGTTTATTTGTTTTTATTACATACCCAGGAATCTAGCATAATCTACACCCCATTTTCCACAAGTGTTACAAAACAATTTTCAACTCCATTGAACTTGTGTAAGGTCTTAAACATAGTCTTCCCTTGTTTTGTTTTTCTTGATTTTGTTTTTGTTTGTTGGAAACAGGATGTCCCTGTATAAACCTGGCTGCCCTGGAATTTGCTCTGTAGACCAGACTGGCCTCAACTGAAGAGATCTATCTGCTTCTACCTCCCAAGTATTGGGATTAAAGTAGAATGCCACCCCCTCTGGGTAGCTTGTTGTCTTGATGTCATTTCTTTAGCAGTTTCTCTAGAAAGAGAGATATTTTCCCTAACTCTACCTGTAGGCATTCTAAAAGCATCAACTATAACAGCTACACTTTTCCTAGTCTTCCTGAGAGTCAGCAATCTGCCTTAAATTTTTTATATCGCTCACAATTTACAGACATTATGACAGAGATCATTGTATACATAAACCTGAAAAGTGTTCTCACATTCCTGTTATGTATCTGTATTTTATTTTCCACAAGGCATATCAAATATTTACTGACAATAAAAAATAAACTTTAATATTTTATTAGGTGCTATGTAAGACTAAATGCTTTAACATATCCACAGTTTGAAACCTGGCATTAGTTTTACATTTATCACTTTCAAACTCACTCTGGGAGCTTAGATGGTGGCTGGTAACACACCAAGGTTCCAGATTATCTGGGGTCAGTTTCTTGCTTCATCTCTTCAGGAGTTGGATGGCTTTGAGTTTGGGTATCAGTTGAAGTCTGACATTGTACTACACTAAGTATCTTGATTCACTTCACTTAATTTTCGCAAGTTAACTCTTCCCTTTTGCATGAATAATAGGAATTGAACCTAGGACCTTATATAGCCTAGCTAAGTGCATTACTACTGAGCTGTATTGCCTGTCCATCATAATTATTTAAGTATCAGTATATTCAGATTATATGGAACAAAACAAGAAAAATCTAAATGATTGTTGTGTAACAAGAGTATTAAAAATAAAATTTGGTACTGTATTATCATTTTGAAACTGCCTTATTTCCTTAACCAAATTGAAATTTGCTTAAGGTGAGTTTCTTCTATTTGGTAATACTCTTCTTTTCCAGTAGCAATGTAGAACTAGGTAAGAAAATTAGTCAAACCAGTTCAGCTGAATATTCTATTCTTTAGGCTTCAACAACTTTTGATTGAAAATATTTTAATTGTATCTGTGCCAAACATGTGCAGACTTTTGTGTCATGTTCCCTAACACACATAACTGTGCAATAGTATTTACATATTATTATATAAATGATGAGTCCGCTAGACATGATGTAATGTATATGATGGGATGTATTTTTGCAAAACTGACATCTTATGCATCTGGAGAGTTTTGTTTCTACAGAGTCCCGGAACCAACTCTCCCTGCATACACTGAGAGACAACTCCACATTTTGTGCTCAATTAAATTCTTATAAACTAACTACAGTCTGGAGTGCTGTACTATTCAAAATAGCACAAAAATCTATTTGAAATACCTCAGGAGGGCTTCTATCTTTATCCTTGGGAGAAGGTTGTTTCCTAAATGGAACTGTTGTTAAGACGCCTACCTTCACACCCATCCTGTCCCAGGATGCTACAACAGCTTCTTGTCTAGGAACACCTGGAATGGAGGAAGCTTCCCACACCAGTCACCTCACAGCTTTAGACATTTGCAGTGCTACCATGTGTTAACACAGACCAAAGCCTATTAGGAAGAAGCTATAAAAAGAAAAGCACAGTTCGTTGTCCATATGGGAAAGTCAAGACATATTCCACATACAGAAGCTCTATTTTATCCTCTTGGCCTTGAAAAAAATAAATAGATACATTTCATTCTTATAAGTGACTTATACAGACTGAAGTGTTTAGGCTTCAGCATCTGAAATGTTATTGATAGCACCAATCCCTATTACAGCTGCATAGTAAACAGGACTGACAACAAGAAATATAGGCCCATTATGAAGTTAGCATGGAGGACTGGGTCTGTCACTTATTCTGATATCCATAAAAGATCCTTCTGTTATTGCTTTATCATACTTTATCACCTGAAAGATTCACAAAGAGCCTCTTTGCATGTGCACTTTGTTAAATGTTGCTCAAGGTCTGTTTTATACCCATAAACCAGATTCCTTACTGACACATTTACCATCAATACAATGAAGGGAATACTCTTTTTAGCTCTCATTAACATAACCATTGTTTATGCAGGAGGTGATAATGTCAATTCAGGGAATAAATCCTCACTTCATCCCTCTGCCCAGCTATAACCAGTTATACTCCAATCTCCTTTGTACCATATATTTATTTTATATTCCAGGCTAATCTGCAAATTTTATGAGCAGAAGGACTTGGTCCTAGTTTTATTCTATCTTGCAAACAGCACAAGGCATACCGATTCTTCATCAAATCCATACTTGTTGAATGAAATTTATATGGTGTGATTAATTTAATAGTTGGCTTAGATCAACATCACAGGCCCTAAACATTGGGAAATGGTGAAGGAAAGTTCTGGAAAAGAGTTGGTCTATACATTGAACCTTCTGCCAATGCTCATCAAATTATTAAAGATTTAATGATAGTGAAGATGTTGGAATATGGCAGATCCAAAGCCTGATCCCAATTGATCTTTAGTCTCCAAAGTTGACATCTCTTGATAACCATAGTGTCTGGCCTAGTCCCTTTGAGACTAACAGGTAAAATGATTTTTGTAGTGTTCTATCTAACAAAATTCTAGTTTCCTTCAAGTAAAGGCTAGGACTGTCATCAGATAGCATCCAAGATGAGACTTCCCTGATCTAATGTAGCTACTGTTCCCAGCAATGTGTTTATAAAGCTCCTTGATGTATGGCCTTTGCTGTTGTGTCATACAAGACTGTCATTAAACTGCTACCACATTGGAACACGGAAATGGAGACAAGTGAATCTGTATTCCCAGGACATGGTCACATAAATTGTTCCAGAACAATCCCTCTCATTCCATTTGAGGTAAGCTCTGTAGTTTTGCAACCATGAAGAGTAATAGCAATGATGTGGGGTGGCATAGGAGGAAGCCGGGTAAGTGGGAGAAAGGAGTGACTTCTTCAGGCCAAGTGCTAAAGAGCTGAAGCTAGTACCTAGGAAGCCCAGCTGAACACTCAGCCTTTCAGATGGAAACAGACTGTAGGTGTGAAAATCAGGACACAATCCCTAATGCAACTGCAAAACTCTTATCTTAGATTTACAAGCTTGCTTGGAGGACCAGTTTATAATTTAGGTGGTATTTACCCATCTTCCTTCAAATCACAGTCCCTCAAAAAACATTATCAGATATTTCCTGGCTAGCCTCAGGCCATTTAGGCCAAGCTGGGCAAGGGATACTGAGAAGTAATTTCTCCACCAGAGAAATGAGCCAATTCAAGGCAGATTAGATTATATTAAGTGTAGGTTTATTGGAAAGCTGCCCTCTAGTGACTTCACTGACCTCAAGGAACAAGACCAGGGAAGTCACCATGGGGACCAAGAGGCAGGGGAAAGAGAAAGGGCATGTATGCAGAGAGAGACCAGAGGAGTAGAAGAGAGTGGAGAGAGAGAACAAAATATCTGCATTATATAGGGAAGATCCTCAGGTGTGAGGGGAGCCCATCCTCTTGGGCTGGAAACCTCAGGGTTGGGGTCAGGGTATTCCAGCTAATGACTGATGAATGCTGGAAGAACCTGGAGGCCAGATCTATGCTGTTATGCAAAATATGCACCTCCATTCCTTGTCTCTGCACCCAAAACAAGATCCACCCATCTATCCCCCTTTAAGCCAATACATATGTCTTCACGGGTTAGACACAACCAAGTTGTTTCCAGGGGCAGTGGAAATGCTAACAGCCAAATTACCAAACATTTTCTTTTTCTTCTGTAATGCTACAAAAGAGGAGAAAGTTTTAAAAAAATCACCATGGCAATGAATGCAAAGCTTCTAAATCTGTAGGGAAGTATTAGCCTCTCAGAACTAAAATAAGGAGAACAATAGTCTATTCCTAGCCTTCCACCCATGCAGGCAGCACCACCCAGACTAAGAGAAGTCTTCCATCAGAGCCAGACAGTCAGAAATCTGGAACAGCTCAGGCAGGCACTTTACTTCATTCAAATCTATACTACTTTGGATTTATAGCCAATGTGAAAATAAAGCATTTCCCAGTCCAGGTTTATGTATGTCAGGGCTCACTAAATCCAGGAGGTCTCTCGGTCAACCAACCACATACAGCAGGAACAAGCCTGCTCCTTCCTTTACATTCTAATCTGGAAATGGCATGTTCTTCTGATTTGCCCTCTAGCCTCCTTGGCAGACTATCAGCATCCACATCTTCTTGAATAGAAGTCTAATTATTAAGTAATTAAAGTTCATTTCATAAAGAGACTTATCAACTGGGGGACAGACCTGGTAGTTGGAAATATGCTTTGGGTTTAAATATTTATTGAGCAATGTGGTAATGTTTTGCAGTTGCTAGAGGAGAGCTGCTATAAATACTCTGTTTGCTCTAGATTAAAGACCGAAGGTTAAGTTCCCTCTAAGAAGAACCATCTTTGCCCCTGCTTAACTGTCAAATTAGCTGAAGGGAGGAGAAAACAGGCAAGCCAAAGAGATGTTCTCTAAGTGCATTTTTTTTTCTCAAAGCACTAAAGAGCAATAAAGTAACTTTATGGGATTGGTTTCTGCCCTCTGCCTCTGCTTTCCATGTCTCCTTATTGTAGATTGTTCTCCACCTGCTTTCCAGATCTTTCTTCTCTCCTCTCTTGGTGTCTTTCCATCTCCTTCTGTTTCTTTATCTCTCTGTCTCTCTCTGTCTATACTTTTTTCACTTCCTTCCTCCCTCCCTCTCTCCCTCCCTCTCTCCTTCCCATTCTTATTTGCAAAATAATAGACTCTGAGATAATTGGTTTAATAGCAAGTGCCTAAATGTGGACTGACATTGTAAACCTAGCAAACCTGCCTGGTGTGTTTCAGGTACTGTACTACAAAGTAGTTTTGTCATGTGGACAATTTAGTTGAACTAAATACAGAGTATGTACAAAGTGGAAAGGAAAAGATTAGAAACAAAAATATACACACATTGTCAGTTCCTATGCTAGCTCTAAAATTTACTAGCACAAATAAACTCTTTCCCAAAGCCAAAGAAACAGTCAAGAAAAGACACCTAATCTTTCTTGGAAATCACCTGCTGGGTTTGTTTCAGATGACACTCTGGGGGGTGACACAGTGTTTTATTTTATTTTATTTTATTTTATTTTATTTTATTTTATTTTATTTTATGTTTTTTTGAGACAGGGTTTCATTGTGTAGCCCTGGCTGTCCTGGAACTCACTCTGTAGACCAGGCTGGTCTTGAACTCAAAAATCTGCCTGTCTTTGCTTCCCAAATGCTGGGATTAAAGGCCTGTGCCACCATTGCCTGGCAACACAGTGTTATCTTTTGAAACAATTGATGATATACCTGACTACAAAGCAGGTGGTGGTTGGGAAGACTCCATTTTACCCATGGTCAAAATACAGTCAAAATACAGAGGAAGCTGTTACTTCAAATCTCACCTTTCATTAGATTCTCCCTTAGTTGACCTTCAAATCCAGAGTTTGGACTCTAGATTCTTTAATCATCTGTAGTACTCTGCATTACCACCGTCATAATGAAGACAGAGCACTCTTTCTGAAAGGATAGGTTTTATGAAGCTATAATAGAAGAGAAGCCAGCCACTCCAGAGATGGATATCAGGACCCACCAACTTTGCTCTGGAGGGAGTTATCCGACATGAACTACACCTGTGTGCTAAATGGTCCTCTTCCTTCTGATTTTATTATCAGCTATCAGACAAGCCTGAGTTCTGCATTGCTCTTCTAACTCTTTCATTAACTCTATAGCGAGGGAGCTCTGGGGAGGTTCACCTAGTGGCATTTTAATGAGTCTTTTTTCATCCATCTGAGTTACTATACTATATCTATTTTTCAGTACAAGATTAAATATGGAAGAATTTTTCCACCTCATCCTCCAACCTATGCAGTACTGTCTTCCAGGATATAGATATTTCATAAAATAGAATGAAATAATATAGAACACTGATTGCCATTATTTTATGTTCAGTTTAGCATAGAACGAGTTACACACAAGTGATGCTAAATGACAAGTTGTGCAGAGTGATAACTAGCTCTCAGATTAGCTGTGCTGACCTGATCTAGGACTTTTGCATTGCTGATTCACCTTCATAGATGTATGAAGCCAAAGGGAAGTTCATAAGAGTTACACAAATCAGTTAGATGTTTGACAGTTTAATATGGAGAAATGCTTTGGGAATTCTTTAGAAAGAAAAAATAGTGCAGAAAAACATTATAAATAAAAAAGTAAACACAAGCAATATTTATATAGTAATTTAGTATATAATCTTCTTCACAATGAAAACTAGGCCAATAAGTATGTAAATTGATATACCACTTGGAAAATTAATTTGCCAGTACAGCAATTTAAACAAAAATTCAAGAATTGACAAATGGGACCTCATAAAGTTGCAAAGCTTCTGTAAGACAAAAGATATTGTCAACAGGACAAAAGGGCCACCAACGGACTGGGAAAGGATCTTTACCAATCCTAAATCAGATAGGGGACTGATATCCAATATATATAAAGAACTCAAGAAGGTGGACACCAGAAAATCAAATATCCCCATTAAAAAGTNGTGACAACAGATGCTGGCGTGGATGTGGAGAAAGGGGAACACTCCTCCATTGTTGGTGGGAATGCAAGCTGGTTCAACCACTCTGGAAATCAGTCTGGTGGTTCCTCAGAAAATTGGACATAGTACTACCGGAAGATCCTGCAATACCTCTACTGGGCATATATCCAGAAGATATTCCATCTGGTAACAAGGACACATGCTCCACTATGTTCATAGCAGCTTATTCATAATAGCCAGAAACTGGAAAGAACCCAGATGTCCCTCAACAGAGGAATGGATACAAAAAAATTGGTATATTTACACAATGGAGTACTACTCAGCTATTAAAAACAATAAATATATGAAATTCTTAGGCAAATGGATGGATCTGGAGGCCATCATCCTGAGTGAAGTAACCCATGCACAAAAGAACTCACATAACATGTACTCACTGATATGTGGATATTAGCCCAGAAACCTAGACTACCCAAGATACAATTTACTAAACACATGATACTCAAGAAGAAGGAGGATCAAAATGTGGACACATCACCCCTTCCTAAAATTAAGAACAAAGCACACATTGAAAGAGTTAAAGGGAGCATTTGTGCAGCTCAATCCAAAGGATGGACCCAACGACTGCGGCTGCCAGGGATCCATCCCACAATCAGTCACCAAACATAGACACTATAGCATATGCCAGCAAGATGGTGCTGAAAGGGCCCGGATTTAGCGGTATCGGAGGAAAATATACCAATGCCTGGCAAACATGGAGGTGGAAGCTCACGGTCAGCTAGTAGATGGAACACAGGGTTCCCAAGGAAGAAGGAGCTAGAGAAAGTACCCAAGGAGCTGAAGGGGTCTTCAACCCTATAGGTGGAAGAATAACCATGAACTAACTAGTACCCTCTGGACTCGTGTCTCTAGCTGCATATATAGAAGAGGATGGCCTAGTTGGCCATCAATGGGAAGAGAGGCCCCTTGGTTATGCAGACTTTATATGCCCCAATACAGGGGAACGCCGGGGCCAAGGGGTGGGAGAGGGTGCGTAGGGGAGCAGGGCCGGGAGGGGGGAGGATATAGGGAACTTTCTGGATAACACTTGAAATGTAAATGAAGAAAATATCTAATAAAAGTTGAAAAAAGTTCTTTTAAGAGTTTACCCATAAGTGTATAAAAATATTAAATATATAAAAGCATTTTGTTCCATGTAAAAATTAGAGAAAAAATTAACTTATCCAATTGATAATTGGTTAAACAAATTACACTATATCCACTTCCATAGATTTTGACAACAACTGAAAATTAAGTCAGTAAATATTTTAGTTATTTGCAGAGTCTTAGTCTCTAACCAACTGGCTTCAATTTATGATTCTCCAGATTCAGTTTCTCAATTTCTAAGATTACAGGAATATTAGCATACCAGACAAATTTTGTTTGTTTTTCAGTAAAGAAATACATTTATGTAATTAAAAAAAATACTTATCTTTAAAAATTCTAGTAGGAAACAGCACAAAATTAAAGCATTCCAATAATCAGATTATCTAGTGCAAACTTTTGCAAGCCTTCATGAACCTATCCATGTCTGAAGAAGATGCTTCTCTCAATAGCCTTGGACAAAAATGTTATTTTAATTCACTGCTTTGAAGTTAAAATTCTCATTACAAAAGCTGCTATTGGGTTGTAAATAACAGTAATGATTTTTTTTTTTTAAATCAAACCAGAAGCCAAAGCTTTCTACTAAGCTTACATCTCATTGAGTCCTGCTCATAGAGATTGACTGTGAATGTGGCTAGTACCTATGGAGATTTCTTGAAAGTATGTTTCCATAATGGAATACATCAACCAAGTCAGCTCAGTAACAGGAAGGCTTAACCCCTAACATTTGTATTGCATTTCATTCTATTTCTTGTTATTATAAATACCTTGTTTTTACTTTATCTGGGTTAACCTGCCAATGATACCTAAGCAATGCCAATTAAACTAACTTGCGGGCATTTCCAGATCACTTGCTTTTTTTCATTCAATCTTTAGTTCGTTTAATCATTCATTCAATGTTTCTAAGTTTCTAAGTCATGCCGAGCCATTGCCTCCCAGGCAAATGAAAGTATTAGGTGCGGTGAGCAGGGTGTTTCAATATGAAGATGATATTCTAAAATGTAAATTAAACAAGAGAGTGTTTTCCTCTTAGAGTCCATCAGAGACCTATGCATGGTAGCAGGAAAGGCACCGAACTCCTTTGTTATGCCTGCTTTACCCTGTTGGACCAGTAGTTTTTCCTGACTTTGAACTGAGAATTGAATTACAACTGACATCATTCTTCTTCACGCTTCCTTAACCTTATATTTAAACATATATAAAGATATTGTTTCCTGGTCTTGAATGTGTAAACTGCAGATCCTGGGAGTTCTTAACCTCCAGAGATGTATGCTAAATCCTTTCCTAGAAGAAGCAGTCAGAAGCCAGGCGTGGTGGCGCGCGCCTTTAATCCCAGCACTCAGGAGGTAGAGGCAGGGGGATTTCTGAGTTCGAGGCCAGCCTGGTCTACAGAGTGAGTTCCAGGACAGCCAAGGTTACACAAAGAAACCCTGTCTCGAACCCCCCCCCCAAAAAAAAAAAGAAAAAGCAGTCAGACAGACAGAAAAATTTGACATTCCCCAAATAAAAAATGTGTATATATATGAATATATATATGAATATTCATATATTTATATATATATATAACTTTCGAACACTGACATAAGTCAATATGCAAATAAATGGCACCATGCCTGGTTAATAAAATTATTAAAATCATTATATGACTATACCTCATAGGTATGTGCATGAAGCATGTTTTATATGATACATGACTGGATTTTGTATTCATATTTACCACATAGTTAAGACTTCTCATTGAACATATGTAAATATATCAAAATCTGTTATAATTCAGAAGTATGACATGTTTATGGTCCCAAGATTCATTTTCCTTCTTTTGTGGATCACATGCACACCAAACAAGAGTTCTTTGGCCCATAAGAGGATGTATATTTGTAATTATGTTTGTCTTTGTCCATTTCATCAAATGGTGCCTTTTGTATCATCACACATTTTTTTCCTGATAATAAAGGAAATACATGAGGAACCTATTGCAGAATTATCATTAGAGTTGTTTTTGGTAAAGCAATACTTAGAAACAAACTTTCAACTTTGTAAAATGCAAACAGGGTCTTCATAAATGAATAGGCATATGCAAGATCTACAAGGATATTCTAGACAGAGAAATAGAATTGCAAAAACCCTAACTCTAAGAAGTATGCAAAGTTTAATATGAAAAGATTCAATAAATTATGAAGAAGCAGAGTGAGATGTGTGTTTCTCTCTCTCTCTCTCTCTCTCTCTCTCTCTCTCTGTGTGTGTGTGTGTGTGTGTGTGTGTGTGTTGTTTTCCTGTGGTTTTTACTATGTTACAGAGCTCTGTAACATTGTTGATTTTCACCAAGGTTGTACTGTTTCCTTTGTTGAAATATTTCATAAAAGTAGAAGCACACTCTAGACACAGAAACATAATAAAAGATCCACCTGTAATTGTGTCTTATTTAAAACTTACTAAAGATATAATAAATAGTTTATTAATCGATAAATGTAAGGTAGTTCGATGTAATTACATTACAATATACTGTACACAACGGAGAATGATCAATATGTCCGTACGACAGTGACGACTCTTTTCTTAGTACTAGGACAATCATGTATTCTGGGATGAGAAGGAAGAAATGACATGTGGTATGTTTTAGAGTGAAAAAAAATTACAAAGCTCCAACAATAGGAAAGAATATGAGATGAAGAACATATCACCAAATCTCTTTATTAGTTCCCATGATCATCTGCAAAATAATCTGCACTGTGAAAATTCTATATCTTAATTGAGTTTCTACTAACAAACAACAGCATCACAGCTGTGTTATTAGTCTTAAAAGCCACTCAATTGGGGATTTTTAAATCATTTAGGGATTGTGGTTCTCGAAACCTAGCACACTACCATGGCTAGGAAGGTCGTGAACCCTAGAGGAGAGCCTCCTACTGCCACTTACCTAAAGCTGTATAATTTCTAAATGCACTCTAAATATGAACCCTAATGTGTACAGATGAGCATGGCTCTCATACCTCATTTAAGAACCTTTTTGGAACATATGGAGATTATTACAGAAATTCAGGACTAGTTAAAATGCAGACATAGATAGACAGTGGGGTTGCCAACCTCACATGGTATATCTACAAAGTAACTTTACACCTAAAACTTCAGGGAACTTCATGGAAGGAAGTCAAGGTGGAACATTTGGAAGAGTCAAAAGAACTGCTTATCTGCCAAGAGATAATGACTTCTATATATGACAGAGATTCTGTTACAATAAAATCCCAACAATCTTGTTGTCTAAATAAGACTTGTATAATTACAACACCAGTTGACAGGTCATCATGGATGGGGAGAGTCCCATAATGTTCCAGTACTAGATGCAGGATGATAGGAGAGTCATAATTTCTGAGTGGGGGAGAATCAGTCTTCTTCAGGGATGATCCTTTGATAGAATATCCAAACCCAAATGGTCATCTTAAGCACATATAAAGATCAATATTAAAAGGACTCAGCAACACACACACACACACACACACACACACACACACACACATATGAAAAGAGATTTAAAAATTTGGGAGGAAGTAGGGAGAGCATGAGAAAAATTAAAAATTTTAAATTGGGACTGTGATCAAAAGTGACTGAGAATATTATAGGTACTATACAAAATCAGAAAATACAAGATACACTGTTTAAATAATGGTATCTCCACAACTATTTCCTGGCAACAGTTTCCCTCTAAGTTGATTTAGTAAGACCATCAACTCTCCATACGTTTTTGTGTTTTGTTTTGCTTTGGTTTTTTTTTGGGGGGGTTGTTTGTTTGTGGTATTTGTTTGTTTTGGGTTTTTTTTTTAGCAAAGCAAATACCTGAGTTCTGTTCAGAATTTGTAAACAGAGTCAAATAATTGAGCAAACTCAATGGGACATAAGCAGGTAGCAGAGAGAGGAGTGTCAGTCCAAAGCATTTATCGTAATATATTAATTTGTTATAGTTAATTTGATAATACCTAAGACACACACCACAGTCATCAAAATTAAAACTATGTTTTTTTCTCTCATAATTTTGCTATTTTTCCCACCTCAAAAAAACCCATCTTATGAAAAGTGAAGCAAAAGCCTGAGTACAAACCATAATCTAAATTCCATACTTTAATAAACCTGTAATTGAGAAGTTTATCTGGAAGGATCCACCAGGGGAAACCTGACAGTACTAAAATTCATTTGCATGTTGTGTATTTTCCCAACCACAGTGAACACTAAAATAATTCTGTTTAGTGCATTCTTGTGTGTGGGGGGGGGAGGAGTTGTGTGGGTGGAGTTGTGTGTCTGTTCACTTGTTCTTCATTTGCATTACTGTGTGGGTGGGCACGCATGGATCTCTGAATACAGATACAGATACCAAAGCATGACACCTTGTTGACTTCCAACAGTTTAATCAGGAAGCACTCAGGACCAGCCTCTGTCTATCCCATAATGGATGTTTTACACTCATGGCATTCACAGTCTTTCTTACCTCTCAGAAATCATTTGGAAGTAAAGGAGTGTCAGGAAGTTGGAAAACAATAAATCATCTTGTAGGACAGTCTCTCAGCTGTGAGTTCATTGTCCTAAACCCAACTGTGCCATATGACACTGGTGTGTGGAGATTGATATTCCATCCATCTCCCCATCCATCCTGGAAGTTAGTTATATTTCTCTGCTGCTTCTAAGAGAGAACAAAAGTGGGCTGCGGCAGATGTTTGGCAGAAACTAAATCATAAGATTGCAAGGTTAGAACCTAAGATTTGGTCTGAGGTCTTATGAAAAGAAAGGAGTCAATAAACAGCTTCGAGATGCAAAAACTGACAAACTCAAGCTAACATGAATACCTATACCATTGAATAAAATCATGAATAATTAACTGTCATTTATTGTGACTTCACAATATTTTATAGCAACTTTCTGTGATTAATTTACTCTTCAGACAGGACATTAGCCTTCTTGGAGTAGCTAAATTATTGTTATTTTAATATCTTAAGTTTTCAACAAAGACATCAATCATCTATGTTGAAAGCTGTTTTATTTATGCCAATTTCTGCCAAGTTATTTAAATTCACTTTCAGTAAAATTTGCTCCTTTGGAAGCCAGATTTTTTTCTTGGCCTCAGTGTTTGAGGACTTGAGAGCCTTTAGAACGATTTATAGAGAGTTCTACACCAGAGTGGCATCTTAGACACATAGTGATAATTTATTGTAATGTTAGCTTTTCCTTTGGGAGAGTTTGCTAGTGAACTGTGTATTCTATCTAGAACTATCTATTACAATGACAACAGAATCCACAATATGAAACATGTTGAGTAACTTGAGAAATATATCTTAAGGTAACTTTTTAACCAGCTTATTTGCAAAAGTCTTGAAAGCAGATGATAAGTTCATATTTGAGGACCCAAATATACTCTGAATATCTCATTCATTCTCTTAATTTTATGTGATATATACATAATTGCTTACTTGTTTACTGGATTTTGAAATGTTTCAGTCCTTATCTTCCATAACTCCTTATTAGTAAGCATGTCCTACTCTGATAAGCTCTTGAACATTGCAACATGTTCTCCCATCTATCTGACCAGCGTTGTCTTACTGCGCTTCTGCCTCTCAGCTAGAACACTTTTCATTTTCAGTCCCATAAGCACAGGGCTTTGTAAGGATTGGAAAATATTAGTCTTCAGGTTCTACTATGTCATGGGCAATAGACAAGTACTTTCTGAGGAAACAGCCAATATATCTGAATTAAAAAATCCTCCTAACCACAGAGCAAATATTTTCTTCTTTTGTTTCTGATACCTCAGAATTTACTAGTATTTGCATCGATTGGTACTTGCTAAATACTCCTTGTCTTAGTTAGGGTTTCTATTGCTGTGTCAAAACAACATGACAAAATGCAGGTTGGGGAGGAGAGACTTTTTAACCCATTGAAACAAAGGACCATGAGGGGAGGAGACTCAAAATAGTCTTCTTGGTTTGCTTCACCCTTTAGTTCTATTGATGGTCTTTTAAAAAAATTATTATTTTATTTATTTACTACAGTATATTTTATTGTGGCCTCAACTTACAAAAAAAATTATTAATAAAGTTTGGGCTTTATAACCTGTAATACTTTAGAACATGTGGAGTTTGGTAAGGACATACATTTTTTAAACAATATATGTAATATATCCTACATGTTTTGCAATGATCTTTCTTGATTCTGAAATACAGGGCTTAATTAATAATATAATATGTATCAATCATGGGAACTATAATGTTAATATCAGTATGTGTATATCTTTCCAAAATAATTTCATAAATTCATTGAAGGTGAGAAAACTTTAGCTGTTATGTTCTTTCCTTAATCGTGCCCACCACCTGGACAGTTAGCAGGGGCTCAGTGGTGATTGGCTCATTGTTTACCAAAATGTTGATTTTTATTTTATTTTATTTTTTTATTTTTTTGGTTTTTCAAGACAGGGTTTTTCTGTGTAGCCTTGGCTGTCCTGGAACTCACTTTGTAGACCAGGCTGGCCTCAAACTCAGAAATTCGCCTGCCTCTACCTCCCTAGTGCTAGGATTAAAGGCATGCGCCACCATGCCTGGCCCCCAAAATGCTGATTTTTATCTACATTTTTCCTCCAAACATTCTGTCCTGCAATCATGTTTCTAGAAATGACTAGTTGGACAATGAATTGGTGTGCTATTGCTTTGGGAAGACTATTTCTTGTGCTCTCAACATTTCTTAGGTAATTGCAGATCTTTGAGTAGAGTTGAGCTTTAACATTTCTGAGTTAGCATGTCTGTGGGTATCTGTGTTCTCTTACACATATTTACATCACATACA
This sequence comes from Mus minutoides, assembly GCA_902729485.2. Lineage (NCBI taxonomy): Eukaryota > Metazoa > Chordata > Mammalia > Rodentia > Muridae > Mus > Mus minutoides. Next base: position 2,040,139 of record LR749597.1, read on the forward strand.
TTCTTTCTAAGATATATGTTTAGCTATCAAAGTCATTAGGAAATCCACTGGGAAAGTCATATTCTAATCACAGTGCATTTGCAGTTTTTGAAAAATAATTTTAGGTTAAGTGACTAAAAGAATTAACAAAAGTTTCATTTGTTCCCTTTATTGAGTTTTCTTTTTGAAAGTAAGTTTAATCAGAACTTATATCTAAAAATAACCTGACCTCAGTTCTCTCCTTTAAAGAAATGGTATTAGGTTTGTAAATCTTGAGCATGTCCATAACAGGTTGATTAATGATTCAAACCCATCAGAGAAGATGACTTATTATTCACACCAAGCTGAACTGCTAATTTTCAGAGATAAATGCACCTGTGGAAAAGAAATCATATCTTTAAATTGTATTATCCACCTACAAGACCACATACTGTTTTGTTCTTGTTGTTAATACAGAAATCAGAGGGTGTAAATCTCTTCATCTTTCTGTCAGCAGTTCTGGCCAGGGTGTTAATGGCCTGAAGCCCAGAAGTTGCATAGGCTTCTAGCCAATCATCAGTGAAACCATTTAATTGGCATTTCAAACAGGAAACACAGGGGTACAGAGGTACAGAGTGGGAAGGGGTGCTCAATGCTAATGCATTTAGATGAAAACATATTTTCAAATCTCCAATTACAACAAGAGAGCTTAATCCTTTGTGATATAAAGTGGGTTAAAGAGACTCATTTACACATTAAATGACAAAGAAAAATTTTTGCCCATTGAAAGTACATTATCAATGACTTAGTAGATATCTTTCCAAAGAACAAACCCACCCCCTCCCCAAGATAAATGTGGTCTTGTTTCTCCAAAAAGAATACAAAAGGCTTCCTGCATCGAAGCTAGATGGTGAAAGCGACCCCTGGTCTTTAACACATAGAAGCTAAAAGCCAGCACATAGGCTGCAACACTTATCAAAATGGGAACAAAGACCTGATCTAGCAAAGACCTATTTTATAGTTCTACAAAAGTCCCTGAATCAACTAACCTTTCATTTGGTTTCTAGAATTCTGTTTCTGGTTAAATGGAGTATTACAACAGGATGTAGTTTTAGTGGAGAATAAATAGAGAGAGGTAGAGAGACAGGGAGGGAGGGGGGGAGGGAGAGAGGGAGGGAGGGAGGGAGGAAGGGAGGGAGGAAGGGAGGGAAGGAGGGAGGGAAGGACAGGAGAGGAGATAAAGTGCTGGGAGTTTCAGGGTTGCATGATTTGGGCAAGTTCCTAGTGCAGCCAGTAGCTGGCAATAATGACTTTCTTTTCTTCTTTAAGAGTCTCTGTGTGTTGATGTCTGGTGGGCTTACTTGGCAACAGTGGTTTTCTTGGACAAAGGATATAAACTACATCATTCCCAGATGTCAGGGTTCAGGACAAAATAGTTCTTGAATCCTTGGCATTCACTGAAACATAGGACACTGCAAGTCTTAGAGTCTCTCTTAGATTTCCCATTCTCTGACCTCCCCCAAACACTTATCACTGACATGAGTAATTGAGCACAGAATTCCTGTTCTCTAAGGTAGATCAGAGAAAATAAAATTCTTCCTCCTAAAAACATACCAGGAACCCAAGGAACACCATTCCCTCAATTCTCCTTTCTTGAGGACAGTCATTCCAAAGGGTCCTGCTCCATATTGGAAAGAAAAAAGGACCATTCAGAAAGTCCATGAAAATGAGAAGCCATGCCTAGCTGAACTCCCACTTTATTCGATTATGATCACTATATATTACAACCAATCATATGTACACAGCTGTACTTTCTTCATCAGCTCTAAACACATGAAGTAGTTGCTTTCCCTAAATTTAGACTCTTCATTCCTACTGTCATGTAAAGTTAAAAATTAAATAAATCTCTTTTTTGTCTAGTTAACTTGTCTTTGTTATTGGCATGTTGGAAAAATGACCCTTATGCCTGTTAATGAAAAGAATTACTAATGCAGAAACAAATAAAATAGAATAATAACATACAACATGCTAACAGTAACTTTATGTCTGAATATAATGACATCGGAGAATTTCAACTTTTGTCATTTTCAGGAGAAATACTTCTTGAAGCTATGATAAATAGCTACTTCAAACTATGATTTAGGAAAAGAGACATTATCAGTTATCTACAGTGGTTCTGTAATAATAGTATTAAACATTACATAAGTGATAAACTATTTACTTAAATATTTGTTATAAAAGGGGGACTATATGATTCTAATTCTATCACTGTGCACTGTATCTAAAAATAGACATTTCTAAGGCTACTTTCCTTCAGTCTTAATGGAACATCATTAAACTGAACACAACTGTGATTGTTTTCATGAATCACCTATTTTCCCTCTTTGATTATAGGCTTATATGGAGAAAACACAATAAAAACACTAGAGAGCATAAAGGGTAGGGGATGATTGTGACCACTGTCCAGGTAAGTAACCCCCTCTAATAGGATGAAAGGCCTTGCACATAGCAGGGGATACATGCATGACACTATAAACTGGTCAAGGGCCCTTGCCTAGGAAGGTCTTAGTCCCAAGAGGCTGTCTAGATAGAGAGTAAATGACTATATAGTGCTTTGCCCTAAAATCAGACATCAGCACTACCCCCTCAGTAGGTTTGAGAATATCATGGAAATCTGAGTATATTATAAGAAAGATTCATAGGTTAGGCAGCAATGCTAAGAAAATTTTGTTTTCTGAACGAACATAGCTGTTGACACAGAACTTACAGCAGCTATGATTACCTTTACAAGAATTTCACAAAGTTAAATCCTGCACAGTTTCATCAGAGACAAGAGGTGAGGTCTTACTTCTTTTGGAGGAGCTACTGACAGTTAATGGCTCCTGGAAGAAGGGAGCTAAGTAACCACTGATAAATTGTTCATAACATCAATCCTTATTAAATTCATTGATTATATACACGCAGAAAAGACATGAATTCAGGAGGGGAGACTTGATGGAAAGGTTTTCAGCAGAAATAGACAAGAGAGGAAATTGAGAGAAAACAATGAAAGTTTATTGTGCACATATTTGAAATCACCATGGAATACAAGAGAAAAATAGTAAGCTTGACTTTCCATTTGTTCATATATATGCCAATGAAACATCAAAAGATAATTGACATTTTCTAGATTTCTCTTAGTGTAAAAACAGATGAGCCGACATTAATTAGTGCTAAAGTTGTAGAGTGAGAACAGGATTGCAACCACATCATAAGCTTTCCAGCAGACCTTAACTGGAGATAAAAAGACAGCCTTTGACCAATAACATCTGCATCAAAAGACTTTCACTTAATTTAACATACATTTACCAAATCTCCTTCACTGGCATCTGATTTGTTCCTATTCCTCTAGAAGAGCCCAGGAAAGCAGCAGTATTATACAGAAGCATCTATGGTAGGAAGCATATACTGATCATTAGCCAAGGTTATCCCTTCATCCACTTTGTGGACCATAAGTTGAAAGTGGCTGAAGAAAACTGTATTTACAGGGATGATTTTCACACATTGATCATTAAAAGAAATTTAAATTCAGTGCCAAGAAACAAAGTTTAGCTGGGATACAGTTATACCTATGTACTTACCTATTGCCTATGGCTTGTTTTGGGTTGCTAGAATAAAGTTTCAGTGGCAGAGAGATGTGTCTAGACACAGAGAAATGCTTACTATGTATATCTCTATAAAAAAAAGAAAGTTATCAACTCCTGTGTATAGTAATGCTGACTCAGTGGTTCTAAATTAGCCAGTAAATTTTATGAATAGTTGACACCTGGAAAATAATCAATCAGTCCCACTTATTTGTTGTCTGAGATCACTTACACAAAAATATAATTGTTTAATACCTTAACCTTTCATGTAGACACAATCCCAGAGGGGACTTTTAACTCTAAAAAGCAATGGTTTTTTGACCACAATAAAAGCAACAAAAGGAAAAAAAAATGGCAAAGGTTTATAAAATAAATGCCTTTCTTTCTCGCTCTTTTAGGATCAATTTGATTTCCACAGTTACTCAGCTAGTAACAAGTAATACAGTATTTGTTAAATCAGCAACTCTGGAATTTGCAGTTTACTGTATTATCAGAGCTCAAATATGGAAGCCCTTCTCAGTACCTTTCCTCCTAGATTGCAATCAATGCAGTTGTTACAATTTGCTTGCTAAGCCCTCTGAGTGAAAGGAACTAAGGATAGGATTTAAAAAGGAAGAATTGTAACTGGATAGATGTTCAAATTTCTACACTTGCTCAAGTGTTGCTCCATCAAAATCATACTAATAATATTTTCATGAATTAAGTATATTTTAGATGAGTTTCTTTCAAATACCGTCAAATATTCTTCAAAGTAATTTGCCCCCCCCCTCCAATAATTTACTGGGAACCTACTCTGGGCCAAGAATTGCTTCTGGTACAAGAATAACGATACTATGATAAATATTACAACTGACCAACCTAGTAAGGAAATATAAACTTGCAAGAAAACTCATAAAATAAATAAATGAACAAAAGTAGTGAATGGAAGAGGGTGATGAATATGTGGGAGTGTGATTTAAGAAACAGGGTTAAGTATACTACAAGGAAATAGAAAAGAGTGTCCCACAGTTTGGCACTTTGATATTCTGAGAACACTACAATGAAGGAGTTTGGAAAAGACTAAGAACCAATCTATTTCCAACCTACAAGTTTTTATTTTGCCCTCATTTCTTTCCCTAGACAGATCACAGGAACTAGAATCCTTCTTTAAAGCCAGTAGAATCTAGAAATGCTAACCTGGTTTTTCTCTTGTCTTTTGGCAAACAGCTGGCCATAAAGAGATTCTGTGAACTACTTCATCAGGTAGTATACCATAACACTCTTGCTCCAAAAAAGCTGTCTATTCCCAGGAGAGAGAGAAGCTGCATAGAGAAGCCAAGAATTATGAAGACCAGCTTGTTGGGTTCCCCCTGTTCAGCTGGTGTCTTAATTGTATTTCTCTTTTAAAATACCCTAACAAAAGGCAACACGTGGGAGAAAGAGGGTATTTTATGTCACAATTTCAGGCCAAGTTCCACCATAGCAAGGAAGTCAAGGCAGAGACATGACACAGCTAGTGATTTTACATCTGCAGCTCAGAGCAGAAAGATCCAGATATAGTGGCACAGCCCTTTAATCCCAGCCCTTGGAAGGCCGATGCATGGGATTTCTGTGAATTCTATAACATCGTTGTCTGTACAGTGAGATCTTGTCTTAAAATATAACAACGACAAAATTAAAACTGAACAAAACCAAATCCATGCAACTAAGTACTTGCTAGCTTTCTCTACTTTAAAACATATTGTTTGAGAGAGAGAGAGAGAGAGAGAGAGAGAGAGAGAGAAATTGAGAGAGAGAAATTGAGAGATTGAGAGAGAGGCCACACCACTTCACTGGAAAATAACTTATTGAGGCTTTCCAGGTAATTGCAGATGGCTTCAAGCTTACAATAACAATTAACCACCACAGCTGGATACCAATAATTGGTGCTTTTCCCTGTCCAACATATTTCTATCTAGTTGTCTATTTTTCCATAAACCTGAGCATAAAACCAGGTATTTCTCTTTGGGTCACAGGTTTTTCATTTCAGAAGGCACTTATGTCCTGCAAAACTACAATAGTATCCATTTTCCTATGATCTGTCTTGTTAACCTGTTGTTTAATGTTATGACCGTGACTCTTGTGATGGGTGAGAGACAGTAGAACTTTCTCCCTCTATAGTATGGGATCTGTAGGAATTCTAAATATGGAGGTCAGGAAAGGTCAATGTATTGCAAGCACCTAAGTATATATGTAGTGACAAAATAATATGTAAATGACTAAATGTGAGAACCTTTGTTTGACTGAAGATGAAGGGTGCTTTGAAGGAAATAACACTAGTCAGTTGCCAAACCTATTTATAACTTTCCTAATAAGGATGAAAAACTATATATAATTGTCTCTTACCTGAATAAAATATAATTTGTGCTTATATGAGACACAAACACTATGGCAGCAGCTAAGCAAGTGGTTTGGTTTTTGAGGTTCAAGAAAAAACAGAATATATTTGAGGTCCTGATTTAGAGGACTTCTTACAGGGTGGAATGAGGCTGAATAGAAGAATGATGAGGCAAATGAGCAGAAAATGCTTGAACAACAGAGTAACCGGTGGGCTGTGTGAACTGTTTCCCATTTCCTAGTGGAGAGATGCATGATGGGAAGTTACAGTGACTCCACACTAGATAATTAAAAGAGTATCTGAATTTACGCAAATCTCCAGAAAATTCATATTCTTGTCCAAATTTAAGATGTGTTCATCCTTCTGTAAGACACTGAAAGGCAGGATTGACCCTAGCAATTGCAGGGATACCTTGTTAGAAAGTTTCACTATAATGCAAATTTCTATAATTATGGAAAAACAAATATAAGTTCTTTATGAAAAGTGTTTTCTCAAAAACATGAGAACTCCTTCATAATGTATTTAAATGATATAGTAAAGGATTTAGGTTTTTTATTACCTGCCAATTTTGATAAAACTGGTCCTCAAAGTTAAGTTCTAATAAGCTAGTAATGAAATTCTATACTGTATGTATCATAGTGAAAAGAATGGAGACCAGTGGAAGATTCAAATCTGGAAAAATATACCAAGAAAATTAGATCAATATATGATTGAGTCTACCAAGTATTGAATAAGAGGTAAAAACAGCCTGTATTTATGTTGGTGGATTTATATTTGTAAACCCCATATATATAATGACTGAATTTACTATTCTCCAATATGTACTTGTTGGCTGGATTCCTACAAACTTTGAGTTGGCATGAACAAAAGTTGTTAAGTGATAGATAAAGTGAAACGATGAAGTCTTCAGAAATAACGTGACACACGGTAAGCACTGGGAAATGAAGCAAGTACTGGTGATCAGAAAAGGTACCCAAAGTGCTCTGAGCAAAACAACTGCAAGGGGCTCACAGATGCCTGCCCTGGCTTCTCCCACCCTTTCTTCTCTACTCACTCCCTATCCTTCTCCACACTGTCACAAGAGACTTTCTCTGCTTTTCCCTTATCTATCACAAAGATATCATCCATAGAGAACCCAAATGTACAGAGTCTCCTCCTCCTGGGACTTCTCAGCCACAGAAACGTCCTCTAAACTATAGGAGATACAGTAAGTGGCCACAGAATTTATCAATGGCCTGGTCAGCCCTCCTAGATATAACTTTACCTTAATGAAGCTTAACCTACACACGAGAAAATATATGTTCATCTCTCTCCTTTCCTCCATTCCATTGTTTACTGCCACCTTTCCCAGAGCCCCAAGCCATGATTAAAATGAAGAAAAAATTCAGGCATCTGACTTTTCTCTCACAGAATCTGCACCCACAGATGTAGGCACATGATCAATTCATTGTTTCTGTTAGCTCGCCCCCCCCCCCCATTGCTCTTCTTCATAGACTCCAAATGTAACTGTCCTGGGTGACAGCCAAGTTTCTTTTCTCCAACACAGGAAAGGTTGAAAGCATATTACTTTCATTTTAATAAGTGCGTCCTCTCACCCAGATATCTGGAATGTTTGAAGAAAGTAATATGGGTTACAACTTCTTTTCTGAACAGGGTGTGACAGACCTTGCTGAATGGAATGAGAGATCTTTCATGAACGATATCTAGGTGATGAGGAGATCACTGGAATTCCTTGAAGCAACCTCATTTTCTTGCTTCCAGTTTCAATTTGCAGACAAAAATGCCTCAGAGAAATCTCATGAACTGCCTCACAAGGCTCACCTCATTCTTCCTTGTAAAAACCATGACCTGACCAACAGAACTGCAAACCTGAAAAATCTAGAAATCTTTCAGATTTCAAAGAGCTGGATAGACTAACACTGATACAAATGCTTTACTACCACCTTCAGATACATCTGTGATATCAGCATCCGTGGCCCCATGAATATTTTACGTCAGCATCCTTCACTGCTAGTTTCATCTTTATCAACAGCTTGGGATGAAGTTGAAGTCCACAGTTTTCTTTGATTCACTGTGATTATAATTTATACATATATGTGTTCTTGGAGTGCACAAAAAATATTGTTTGCTGTAAAGATTTCAATCTCTATCTCTGAGGGAACAGACTGGTTACAATGTAGCCACATTGCTAGTAGACACTAAAAAAGTAAAATTCAGTGGTCAGAATGAAACAATGGGTTTGAAAAACATTATTTGCATGTTCAGTAGAAATTTTCATTGATTTTTGAGCAAAGAATACAAGTATCTTTGCAAATAGAAAATGTTCTCTATTATATGTTCTAAGTCTCTATACATTATCAATTTGGAGAAGGGTCTTGGGAGATTGTTTGTGTCTGTATGGGGTTCTTATACAAGTTGTGCATATGTGGAGGGAGAGTGCATGTATGTAGATTTCAAGGACAATGAAAAACATATATAAAAGTGTATAGATGGATAAACTTGGTTGTCATTCTTTGGGTACTGTAACCTTCTGTCCACCTATCATCTATCTATCTATCTATCTATCTATCTATCTATCTATCTATCTATCTATCATCTAATTATCTCTAATATTATATTTATTGTTTACCTCTACTTAATTTTTAGAGATAGGAAAGGATATTCTTTGATACCCAAACTAAACTTGACCATATTCCAAGTATTCCTTTGGTGCTTCATTCTTGTAACAGACAAGAAGGGAACCCAATTTATCTATTGTTCCTGGCCTTCTCATTACCATAAAATCCCCAAGAATGATGCTGGCTAACCTGGCGCCCATCATGTGTTGAAGAATGATGTTGGCTAACCTGGAGCCCATCATGTGTTGAAGAATGATGCTGGCTAACCTGGAGCCCATCATGTGTTGAAGAATGATGCTGGCTAACCTGGCGCCCATCATGTGTTGAAGAATGATGCTGGCTAACCTGGCACCCATCATGTATTGAAGAATGATGCTGGCTAACCTGGCGCCCATCATGTGTTGAAGAATGATGCTGGCTAACCTGGCGCCCATTATGTGTTGTCCTGGATATGTGCTCTATTCCCAAACTCAAGGACTTCCAGAAATAATAAGCTTTGTGCTTTCTTGAGCTTTTAGGACCATTTCATTTAAAAATGTAACAGTTTCAGAACTTTATACAAAATCTATTAGCTGGTATTGCTACTGTTATTGCTGTCACAGCGTATTCATGTTAGCAATACGGACTCAAAAGAAGAGTTGAAATCAAGAGACAAGCAAATAGATGTAAAATTCTGAAAACTTTGGTCAAAGACAAGCCATCACTTCCTACTGTCACATATATGTATAAAGGAGGATGCACCAAAACTTGATTATAAGCTCACAACAATTTTATTTTAATATCTATACATCTATAGCTTCTTAATACTGGTAATTCAAAATGTTGATTATAAAAGTTCATTAGGACAGAGTAATTACTTTTCAGAACTTCTATATGGCTGCTATCAAAATCCTGTATATATGTTAAACGAGTCTTGACCTTTTAAAGCTTTTTGTTTATCCTCATCAATACTAGTTTTAGAGATATGAAAATGTGGTTTAGCTTATTTTTGAGTTGTGCTAAATGTTGATAGTATTTGGTATCTTATTTTGTAGAAATGTGTCAGTTACTTGATCCATTGAGAAAAATTTCAGTCTCAGGGACATCTGTTATGATCTGATCTAAATCTCTTAGTCAATGCCAACATGGGGATTTTGTTGTCATTTTAAAACAGAGTTAACATTTCAGATAAAGAAATTTCTTATGATTTTCAATATTTTGAATATTGATAATATGATATTTTCTTTCATAGTGATACAGTCATACAATAGTATATTGAGCACATTGTCTCCATAGTTTCCCCTTTCTGCAAAAACTGAAGGAAATATTAGCACTGTTCTTCTTCAGAAAAATAAGGTCAGTGTGTGATATTTAGCATTCTGAACTCTGCTAAAGAGGAGTGAGGCTAAGTCTGGCTTTCGTTCTACTCACTGTTCATCCTTCCTTCCGTGGATAAGAGTTACTTTCTTTGAAGCCTCCTATTTGTAGGAAGACCAGATCTTGTATATTAGATCAAGAAAAATAACTAGAGTTGACATCATACCAGAGCCCAGGCCAATGTAATCCAGGTTGTTGGTGTATTTTGAGCCCAATCATCTCCCATAAAATTTATTTTCTCTTGCTCTAAAATGGCACACAACCTGCTTGGTTTTTAGAATTCAACCATCTGGCTTTTCTGTGTGTTTTATACTTTGTATATGTCATAATCTTGCCCCTTAGTATATTTAAATGTCTTTGATTCTATTAATCCGTTTGCTGTCAGCTTATTTACAGACTCAAATAAACACATTTTCAGGTGAAGAAAATGTTTCTTTTTTCCTTCCCACATATACTAAATTAATCAAAAGAACAAAATATACAAACCTTTTAACTCACCAAAGTACTTTTTCCAGGCTATGGTTCTGAGGGAAAACTCCCCACTCATCAGCTACCCAATAAAATCTTCCTTTTCCTCCTTCTCTCACCCATACTCAGTAACTAATGTCAGTACCATCCATCTGGAATTTCTGAGTTTACATGTGCAATCTACTATTTTGTTTCATTTTTATATATCCATGTGTTGTGTGTCAAACCTTTTCCTAGCCAGATACTATTTACATGTGTACTCATCCCAGGTATGGAACCCATGACGGGCCAAAGTATGGAAAGCACTGATGTGTGACTTGGTGAACCAATGTGTCTTTTTGAGGTTACTTAGAGGAATATAAGTGAATGGTTACTTAGAGTAGCAGAAATGACTCAAAAGACATCTATGTCACTAAAGCCCACTGCAGCATGGGTGGTAGCTCACAAAAGCTAGGAACTATGAGCACACTTCACAGCCTTCGGTCAACTACTAGTTTTTCGAATGCCTTTTCCAGGTGATTCTGGTCTAAACTTCTTCTAGACATAGGTGTGGTGTTAGAGTCTTCTTTGCATCTTGGTCTGTCACAGATGGACACTCAGCTTTTATAGCTCATGCTGGCAGGGAGGGGCCTAGTGAATCTACTTAGTTTCAGAAACTTCCTAAGGCTATTATAAGTGTTTGCTTTTCTGTTTAAGAAAGTATGCCAGGGCAGAAGTTACACAGCTTCTGGGACAGGCAGAAGCAAAACAGCTTCTGGGATAGACTCCATTTCGGGCTCCAAACATCTGGGCACTTTCCCCGCCAGGTGTCTGCCTGGGAGGGCTCTGCCTGCAGGAGCAGGTGAAGGAGCCATCTTGGGTCCTGCGTCCCTCAGAGACCAGTCTGTGCAGGTGAGCACTCAGGCTGCAGAGGCAACACATCTTCTGGGACAGGCCCAATATTGTGCCTTTATCTTTAGCCAAGAGGCAGGTCTGAACACGAGACCTTGTGCACCTTCCCTACAAGAGGAGAGCTTGCCTGCAGAGATTACTCTGACCACTGAGACTCAGGAGAGAGCTGGATTCCCAGGACTGCTGGAAGAGGCTAACAGAATCACAGGAGGAACAAGCTCTAACCAGAGACGACTATAACAACTCCAGAGATTACCAGATGGTGAAAGGCAAAGGTAAGAATCTTAATAAGAGAAACCAAGACCACTCACCATCATCAGAATCCAGCATTCCCACCTCAGCCATTCTTGGATACCCCAACACACCCAAAAAGCAAGACAGAGATTTAAGATCATGTCTCATGATGCTGGTAGAGGACATTAAGAAAGACATTAATAACTCATTTAAAGAAATATAGGAGAACACTGGTAAAGAGTTAAAAGTCCTTAAAAAGGAAACACAAAAAAATCTAGGTTTTTTTTTAGCATTTTTATTAGATATTTTCTTCATTTACAATTTAAATGCTACCCGAAGGTCCCCTATACCCTCCCTCCCCTGCTCTCCTACCCATCCACTCTGACTCTTGGCCCTGGCATTCTCCTGTACTGGTTCATATAAAGTTTGCAAGGCCAAATGGCCTCTCTTTCCAATGATGTCCGACTAGGCCATCTTCTGCTACATATGCAGCTAGAGACACAAGCTCTGGGGGTACTGGTTAGTTCATATTGTTGTTCTACCTATAGGGTTGCAGACCCCTTGAGCTCCTTGGGTACTTTTTCTAACTCCTCCATTGGGGACCCTGTGTTTCATCCAATAGATGACTTATTAGCCCAGAAACTTAGAATACCCAAAATACAATTTGCAAAACAAAAGAAAATCAAGAAGGAAGACCAACGTGTGGATACTTCATTCCTCATTAGAATAGGGAACAAAATACCCATGAAAGGAGTTACAGAGAAAAAAGTTTGGAGCTAAGACAAAAGGATAGACTATCCAGAGACTACTGCACCCAGGGATCCATCCCATAATCAGTCACCAAACTCAAACACTATTGCATAGGACAGCAAGAGTTTGCTGAAGGGACCCTGATATAACTTTCGTATGAGGCTATGCCAGTGCCTGGCAAATACAGAAGTGGATGCTCACAGTCATCTATATGATGGAACACAAGGCCCCCAATGGAGAAGCTAGAGAAAGTCCTGCAGGAGCTGAAGGGGTCTGCAACGCTATAAGATGAACAACAATATGAACTAACCAGAACCCCCAGACCTGTGTCTCTATATGCATATATAGCAGAAGATGGCCTAGTAGGCCATCACTGGGAAGAGAGGCCCCTTGGTATTGCAATCTTTATATGCCCCAGTACAGGGGAACACCAGGGCCAAGAAATGGAAGTGGGTGGGTAGGGGAACAGGGGGTAGGGGGGGTAATAGGGAACTTTCAGGATAACATTTGAAATGTAAATTAAGAAAATATCTAATAATAATAAAAACAAATAAAATTAAATTTTAAAAAATTGCTGGAGGATGGAGTACTTCAATCATGGTGGGAAGGAATATACATCATGATACAACAGAAAGATCCAAGCCAAATTTGTCCTAATTTACATGTGAGTGGTTCAGTATAATCTTTTCTTGAATGAAAGGCTTCTATAGATTTGACATACCTTAATTTTTGTAAATCATTCCATAAATAACAATGTCCCTTAGGGCAATTTACCTATTTAGGCTGCACTATTGGAAGGACAGAAAGCTTTAATATTAATACTTTGGATCTGGTTCAACAGGAAGGAAAGAAAGAAACCAAATACTTATTTCTAGACCATGGTGAGATGTAAGACTCGTCATTGGTGCTTACATATTTTCTGTACCTTGGTTTTATTTCAACAGCTGAGATTCTCACCATAGTAAGACCTCGGTTTATAGCTCATTGTTGAAGTGTGAAATGAACTAGACAAAGACTCAGTCTCTGTACATGACTTACACACAGAATGAATCCAGCAAATCTTCATAGATGGAAGAGAAGAAATTCTACCATGAAAGATAATGACAGTTGTTGTTTAGATTCTCTGAACAGTAAAATTATTCACTCTTTTAATGGATAACTTTGGTGATGACTTCTGGGAAGATAATTAAGTTTTTGTAGTAATTTAAAATTCACTGAGCCCATGATTGCAAATTTTAATACTTGCACACCACAGTGCTATTAGTATATTATATAATACTAATGGCCTTAGCACCACTTGTGTGGAACAATCTGCAGATTTTCCAGTCTTCTGATTACTAATTTTTTTTGGAAAACATGATAGTTTGTTTAATATTTTTAAATACATTTTATAATGAATTGAAGTGTTACAAGGGGAACAAACTAGTAGTTAAATGAGTGAAGTGGTGTTTTGTTTTTTGTTTTGTTTTAATCTGTGGTCTGATACAGATCCTCTCTCAGGAATAGCTGTAGGATGAAATCCATGCAATAGTGTATTTTATTAACCCCAGAGTCTACAATTGGCATTTCTAAACTCTTTGCCAGGCAAGTCTGTACCTTATTACATTTCCTGGGCATAATTGACATTATGAGTCATGCCTGTCGCTGACCATGTAAAACAGCAAGAGCAGGGCTGGGATCAAAAACTTTCTAGAATTCTAATCCCAATTCAAGAGTCCACTCAACCCTCAAGCAAGTCCCTTTTTTTTTTTTTT